>JZLH01S0598390.1:15196-36628 GCA_001188425.1 Eucidaris tribuloides
CAGATGTCAATCATACAATTCTTCATGAAATATGCGCTCTGAAAAAACACACTTTGAAGGCAAAATTGTCAAATTTTCTCACCCTGGGAGGGGAGCCCCCTCCCAGACCCTCCCCAATTATCAACCATCAGCAATCACGACCCCTTTTGCACAACAAAAAGAGATGTCAATAATGCATTCCTTCATCAAAAATGCTTGCTAAAAACACACTTTTTCAAGGCGAAAATGTCAAATTTTCTCACCCTGGGAGGGGAACCCCCTACCAGACCCTCCCCAATTCACCACCAATTAATAATTGCCAAAACCTTTTTGCACACCAACCTAAAAAAAAAAAAAAGAGTTATGTGTTATTTCAACTGGATATCAAAAATATACATGCAGTAAAGCGGTGGGTACTTAGATTTATGTAGAGGACGATCGAAAACACTCAGTAAGGTGGAATCCCCCCCCCCCCATCCTGAAAACAAATGGATGCTTCTGTTTACGTCCTTTGAACAACCGTTACAATCGGCATTTTCATTTTTGCTAGTCGGCAAATTGACCATGTATACCCCCCCCCCATTCAAAATGGTCTAGTGACGCCCCTGGCCGCCCCCTATAATTTTCAAAGTAATTAAAATCGGGATTTGGAGTGTTTTTTTTTAAATTCCCCCCTTCCTCCCCTCCCCTCCCTCCCCTCCCTCCCCTTCCTTCCTCCCCTTCCCTTCACCTCCCCCAAGATTCTAGCTGTTTGGTTGCAAACGGATAAGTGTTGGTTGGTGACGGGAAAATCATATCGTCTCTTGAGATCTTGAAAATTGATATCAGCTAGTTTCCTTTGTTCCCGTTTATGACAAAACCTCTTCCACTTATGTGATAACATAAGTGTGCCAGTGTTTGTGTGTACACAGAGCCAAGAAGATAAAAGTTCAATGTTCATGAGTCATGGCAGATTTTTGTTTTGAAAGTTGAAGATATTTCATTAGTCATTACTATGATTAAAGGTTAGTGGATCTCCCTCCTGGGAGGATTTGTCTGTAATTTGTTTATTTAAGGAGAATCAAGCATAAACATAGGAGTATCTTAATTCTATCCAGGGACGATAAAAATAAGCCCCATAGAGAGCCACACAGCAGGTTTCCGTGCTACGAGTGATACTGACATTGTGTATTCTAGAATGAGTCAACGTTGACTACAAGATTTTCACAGGAGAATCCTTGCATAGTTTACTTGATTCTAGGGTAGTTTCAAACTTTCAGCCCAAGTTGAGGACTACCCCCAATCATGTCATTTAGCTTTAACAGTGCATTTACAAGTTGTTATCATACAGTTGTCTGTGTTGTAATGTGTCTTACATGTGTATATAGACCAATTTGGTTTGGGTGCTGTTTTTTATGATAATGTCTAACTGGGGGGCTTGAAGCATGCATAACAAAAACACTGACATCTCAATGCACCTGACTCATTACATAATCCATTGTATTGCCTATTCTTGTCTTGGAAGCCCCCCGATATGGCTGCAGTGTTCTGAAACTGAATTGGTCTATAGTATTGGCCTTTTTATGTTCCTGAATGTTTGTTACAAGTACTAGGTAAGATGAAAGAACCTGAACAACCCCCCCCCCCCCGACCCCACGAACTTCCTCCCACATGTGATAGATATTTTTAAACTGAATTAATTGCAATATTATTGTTATTATTATTCATTTTAATTGCATCACAAATTCTTCCCCCTCATTACAAATGTTACATAAGAAATGTTTACAGAGTGACTTCAATAGTGTATGTTACACTGTTCAGTCTAGTAAGTTTGCAAAAGTTATTCCCTTGAGAACAGATTCAAGAATTTAGTCATAATTTCTCCATCATCAACCCCCAACCCAATTCATCCATTCATTCATTCATTCATTCATTCATTCATTCATTCATTCATTCATTCATTCATTCATTCATTCATTCATTCATTCATTCATTCATTCATCTATTCATTCGGTCATTCAGTCATTCCTTCTTTTCTTCATTTTGTCTTTCCTGATCTTGACATATGGGCCAACTGGGCAAAGGTGGTCACTTGTAGCGATTTTAGCATAATGACATCATTTCTGGGGATTCCCCCGATCCAAGCTGCGCGCTGCACGTTACTGAAATACTAGTTTCTTTCAAGACAATATTTGTTTCAGTTGGCCCATCTAATCACTTTTACGGGAGATTTCCATCTTGTACAATGTGAATGCTTTCCAATAAAAATAAGATTATCAGTATCAATTACTGGCAAACCTGTACTTTAGGGGACCAGGCAATGTAAGTACAATATAAGTTCAAAATACAGTTCAAAATCATATCATTCTTGACAGTTCTCGACATATCGCTGTCTCCAATCCTTGTTCATTTGATGAAAAATAACCTAACATTTTGGACGAAATAGTATTGCCAAAACTATCGAGCGTCAGGCGATACTGTATACGCGTCTTCGCCTGCTGCGCCAACTAGCTGATACACAGAACACAACATCGCTAGTCGGCGCAAGCGAAAGACTGCGGTAAACAGAGTATCTGCTGACCGCCCGTAGTTTTGGCCAATATTTTCGCAAAAGTAGGTTATTTTCATCAATGAACAAGGTTGGAGAGAGCTGATATGTGAGAACATGTCAATGAATTGATTTGAACTGTAGTGCGAACCTTATATATACTTACATCCCGTCCCCTAAAGTACAGGTTTGCCCAATTACATATCGAGGGATGTAAACAACTGCGTAATATCGGCATTTGGGAAGTGTTTTAATTATAGCCCGTAACGATTTCGACGCAATTACGTAAGACTAAATATTTATAAACCAAAACCCACCCAACAATCCCATTATTCTCGCCATCTGCACCATTCACTCCTTCGCAGTGTTTCGCACTCTTCCGGAATTTCGGGAAATTCGGGAAATTTCAACTTTTTCCGGGAGAGTTCGGGAAAATGAAATAATTCCAGGAAATTCCAGGAAATTCCATAATCCAGGAAATCCAGGAATAATTTAAGGAAATTTGAAAAAAAAGAAGGCTAAATACGAATAAAATATTTTTTAGATTCATAAATAAATGAAGAAAAAAAAACGAGAAAAAATCCCTCCATCATGGCTCACTCTCGGTCTATACTCTGTACTGTTCCGAGAATTCGGAGTTTTTCCGAGTTATTTCTATAGGTAATACGTACGTTACGCGTCTGCCAGTGCGTGCATATGCGCATGCAGTCGTGGCCTATAATTTCGTAGATGTAGATCTTCATCAGCTACATGTACTTGTATATGCAGGAGTCGAAATGTTAAGTGCACAAGCTTGTTTGGGGCATGAAAGTGCAAATTACAGCGTGACTTATGTGATATTTAGTTCTACACAACGATTGTGTCAAGTTCATTTCAAATTCCAGGAAATAGTGCAAATTCCAGAAATTTGAGAGTTCATTCCAGGAAAAAGATTTTTCAATTGTGGAAACCTCCTCGGCCTCGTACACAAAATAGCCTAGCCATGCACGCGCACAGCACCGTGCACCATGCACGCAATGCGATAGCTCAGCTTGTACACAAGTCACAAGAGCTGCGTGAAAACAAACGATCCGAACAGGCGACGTTGATAACGACTTGCGAATAGACAAAACAACAACGTTGGCTGCCCACTGCCCATGGCATAGGTCAACTAATTAAGGTAAGAATGATTTGTTTTTAAATCGTACTTTGTTATCCATTTCGGCAATTGTTGCCAAATTTCTTGCAGCTCGAGTTTTGCAAACCAAGATCGACAGGTAGGAAAATAGCTGCACATGCCATGCCAAGTATACACTTGTCTTTGTTAATGTGCGTGGGCAAGAAGAAAGCAACGGAAGAGAATAGAACGTGCAATGCAGGTGAATATCTGAAATACATGTATACGGTCAATCCCATCGGACTGGCGGTTATGATGTTAGAAATTTGACCTATGAGCAATTTTGTTTGTGTGACGTTTCTGTCTGTACCACTCTCATAAATTTGACCACCCAATACTCCCTACACTCTACTCAGTCAGTGATTTTGTGGAGAATTTGTTTGCCTCACTCGTTTTTTTGGTGGATTTCGCCAGCAGCTAGCACGCGTACGCGTGGCCGTTGGGGCTAGGCTGTTGCCGCATCGTACTCGTAGTTTGTAAACACTAAACAGACGACCAACAAAGAGCTTTGCGTAGGTAGATGTGTCAGACGATGTTGAAAGATGATGCAATTTGTGATGTCTTGTAGGAGTTGTGTCTGGCATGAAACTGTATATGTATGCAACACCCCAAAGAGCGTTTGATCCCTGTTTCAGATTGGGGGGGGGGGGGGGGGGCGAAAGTGAAAAAAATGTCAAAAAATTTTGGCAGTGCTCTGAGCGACAAATTGTAATACAGAATTTTTTGAAAAATTGGCAATTTTCTATGTTTAATAGTATTTTTATGCCATATGCCATATGTAATGGTTTTGCTTTCCATTGCTTTTTGAAACATATCAAATTATATTTTCATTGCATATTATTAGTTTTTCAAGTTGTCAAAATCATTGGGGGGCAAACCCGGCAAATCTATATGTTTGCCCCCCAATATATTCATTGGTGGGGCGATCTCCCACCCCCCCCCCCACCAGGATCGACGCCTCTGGCAACACCCGTCATTATAGAAAACTATCTTATATAGTTTATAAATCCATAGGCATCATTGAAATTTAATGACGGGACCAGTACAGTAGTAGCCTGACAAATAGACCCACAGACTCGTTTTTAACAAATTTTGACATTTTTGTGGTCGTCTGTTTAATAACTAGAAAAATTTGAAAATTTGTTGAAAACAATTGAGTCTTTTATCATGGGGTCATATTTATCGGACTAGAGTCTAGACCAGTAGCAGAGTATTTGTTTTTCATGGGATGAGTGGAGGGGGGGGGATGGAAATACCGAAAGTGAAGTAATTACTGTATTATCGCCATGAAATAAAAAAGGTGTCATAAATTCGAGTTATTGTTAAAAAGTGGAAATTCATGTTCATTTGAAATACCCCCCCCCAACATTTACTAATTTAATATTTATTTCCATCACATTTGCCTTTTTGAACAGGTTTGTTTGCAGATCTACAAATGCTGTAAAAACTGCTAGCAAAATAGGCACGGGGGGGGGGGGGACACATCCCCCTCACGGTTACCACGTATAGACAGGACATAAGATATAATGATAGATTTGACTGAACAGCTGAGTATGATTAATAATACATGTAGTTTTGTATTATCACCCAAAACCAAAAATGGGAGCAAAAATCAAACTAAAGCCAAGGAAAGGAGTGAGAGAGATATGGGTTGGCCAATCAGAATTTTATATTTGCTGGCTGAAAATTATTGCTCCCCCCCATCCCCCACAATTCTCGTTCAGATAATTTGACATAGTATTTTTTTTTCTGTACCATAATATTTCCACTAAAAATTCTTGGTGGTCACCTCACAAGAAATGCTCTACCATTTCCCAAAGTCAAACCAGATTTTCAAAAAATTATTTTTTGAGGTATTTTTGGAGTATCAATATCTATCATGTTATTCAATTTGTCAAAATGCTGCATTTTTAGGAATTACATATACATACTGTCTAATCATTGTCTAATTAAGATCATCTCTGTGGATGACTTTCTACTGTCTTTCTCAAGTCTCAAGGTTTAACACAGTCACAGGTTTTAGTAACAGAATTTGTACAAATACCTCCCAACTGGGACTTTCCACTACCCTACATGTATGCCATGGAGTACAAAGAGTTCATGTAGTGAATACTCAATATTACTTTTTCATGGGTCCTGGATATTTTTAGCCTGGCTGTAGTGATATGTATCTTGGCACGATTCCAAGGGGATTTTTGGCTTTACTACAAAGCACATTGTAATACTAATGCTTGCTACTGTGCAGTTCCTTAGTTATTACTCTATGTATGAATGAGTTAGTAACAATGCTAAAGGCCACTGATAGCTGTTTAGGGATGAATGTAGCAGTTTGTCGCCCCCCCCCCCCCCAACCAAAATCCCAACCCCAAAATTACAGCCATAATTCAATTTATACACACACTATCACAGATCCTACGACCTTAGCTTCGCCAAATTTTTGGCAGCGTGCCAAGGGGTTTTCCACCTGTCTGCTATGTTGTCTGGCTGATTTTTTTCAACTTTACCATTTCAGGACTACAATTGAATGACATGACTACAGTCTAGTCTAGTGCTAACTACTGTATCATTTTTCTTACATGTACCATATGTATTTCCAAAATCGGTATTTGTAGCCTACTACATGTACCTTGAAAACTGAGCAGTTTAATTTTTAAACAATGAGTATTTCAAAACACTTTCTTTATGAAAAAAAACGATTGTTCACTGACACACACTTCAGATGCTATGACCTTAGCTTTGTCAAGTTTTTGGCAGTGTGCCAAGGGGATTTCACCATCTGCTTGGCAGTCTAGCAGGCAGCAGCCATGGCCGTACATAGCAAAAACCATGACTAATGAGGTATTATCATGTCTGTTGTAAATGACATGATTGGGAACATTTGAAATGCTACAAGAAGCAAATGAGTTCAGACATATACCAATGTATGCATTATCTGAAGTGTAAATCTTGGTTGGAAGGATTTGTCTTGAATTTGTTTACTTTTTAGAATCAAGCATGAACATATCAGTATTGAATTACTTGTGCCCCCATAGAAATTGATCCCATAGAAAGCTACACAACAAGTTTATCTGTCACAGGGAATATTGATAGAAGTTCATATAAAATGAGTCAACATTTGACAACAAAATTTTCCCAGCAGAATGCTTGCACAGTTTTCCTGATTCTAAACACAGTTGAGAACTACCCCCAATCATACTATTTATCTTTAACCTATACCATGAAACCCAGTTCAAACACATTTGAAAGGGCTACAGCCAGATAGTCCGTGGGTCTGAAAGCACTTTTTAAAAAAAAGTATTTGGGCAATTCCACAGGTTGGTGGACAAACCGAGCACTACATAAATTGGTTTTCTTTCAACACATGTTACATTTTGTTGGTTTGATTGGCTATGATTTACAGTATGAAGAAACAATGGGGGTCATCATTTCTACCCCAAATTTTGCTTCTGTTCTGTAACGCTGTCTTCTAGGAGAATCGACTACCACACACAATATGCCACATTTGGGACTAGGCTCCACCTACTGTGAATAAATATAAGTTTTAGGAAAAATTATCATTTTTTTCCAGTTTTTTCCATTAAATAGTGTTACAGACACTATTTAACAATGTGAAAGACCCATTTAAAAAATTGTCAAATTTTTCTCTCTGACATACTGTATCTGACAGTGTTTGAATAGAAATGAACACCCTAGAACACAAAAGTTCAGACAGTTATGCTGTCACTGGTAAAATATGTACAGATGAAAATTGGCACATGAATTATTCTCGACCAAAAGAAAAATCTGCAACACAGCAGTCTATGGGGAAAACTGGAATGGTCTCTCAATGATGTTTACTCTTTTAAAGCACTTACTGATAATTTTGAACTGTAATTTTTTCAGGGCTTCATTTTTAGACCTTATCAAAGACACTACCAGCTTGGGCAATCATGTAGCTCACATTTTTAAAATGGAAACATTGTTATACAGTTAGGGAGTTCGGTGACTTTTTAATTTTTTTTTAGAAACACGACCAGTTTGGTACCATTCTAAAGCTTGAAGAAAGAGAAATTCATAGCAGGCCAAAATATTGTGATATCATTGCACAATTATTTTTTATAATTATTTTTGTTCTCTTCAACTACAAAAATATTCAGTCAACAATGCGCTGCTTAGTGCTGAGACTAGCATCATAACAAATTAGTGGAAAATAATCCCCACACTTCAAGCTTTCAGGTGGCACCATGGTAGTTATCTATAGGTTTTTTGCCTCCTTCATTTTCAAATCGGACAAAAACTAGAAAAAAATGACCCGGTTCTGTAGATTTTGTACACAGTTCAATGGAACATTTTTGTGTACTGGCAGATATGATTTTGATAAACAGGATTTCACCAAACTCCCTAATACAGTGCCTTTGAGCATAATACAGCAATGATAAATGTATTGCTTTTCCAATAAAAATTAATTTACGTGAAGATAACCCAGAAAATATGTCCTTGGACAAAATGTAATGTGAGTAACCGTAACATGAGTAACTGATGTTCTTGTAATTTATACAAAAATAGGGTAACCCACTACATTTTGCATATAGTCGGTTTGTGACTCTCTATCAGAGTGCTTTGATAAAGGTACAACTTTTTTGAATGAGAGCTCCACATGAGGAAATTTTTCAAAATCCTCTTTACATTTTATGCATGTTCAAATTCTGTAACGTCAGTAACCGAGACATTTCAATGATTTTCAAGAAGTTCAGTTTATTTTCTCAAATTTGTATTTTGTACAAATCAGAAACAACATGTTTGCTTTGTGATGGCATAAAGACTTTAAGCTATCTACCGTTAATAATATTGCAAGAGATCAACAAGTGAATGAACATGCCTTCAAATGTAACGAGAGTAACCGTGGAATTGCCCATTTGATCCCCATGTTTAGAGTACATCCCACTCCCCCCATCCATCCCCCCCCCCTTTGCAGTATTGCTACTGACCTCACATTGCATCAATTGGTATCTGAAGGCCTTGAATAGTTGTTTTGTTTCCCTGGTATTGATCATCAATATTGACTTGAGCTAACGGGGGGGGGGGGGGTACTCGCCTACTAAGGTAAACGGGAGTGTGCCGCTCTAATAGGTGACTTTTTCACCAAAAAGCCTTAAACATGGGTCCGGTTTTTGGAAAAAAATCTTAAACATGGGTCATGATTTTGAAATTTTACGATTTACACTAGATATTCGCGCTATTTCATCGCTAAAATGCTAAAAAATGTCACTTTTCTTAATAAAAACCCTTAATAATAGTTACCATTTCCGAAAAAATGACCCTTAAAAAAGGGTCGGGTTTTTCGACTTCAGGCGCACACCCCCGTCGAGCCAAATCTGAGTACCCCCCCCCAACCCCCCCCCCGTTGAGCTATCAGTTCACTGACCGTTATGACCACAGACCTAGCTCTTCCTGGTTGGTTACAACACTTTAAGGTGTGTAGGCTAAATGTGGGGATATCAAACTGTTAGTGCAGATGTTTGGTTTAATTTACAGGATATGGTGAAATGCTGACAGCTATATTTGCCTATTAATTACTGTTATGCCTGTGATATCCAAGGCCTGTTTTATGCTGTATGTCATGTGTGCTAAAAATCACATCCACTTTATGGTTTTAAAGCTGTCAAAAATGCTGCACAGTCTAGTCAGATTGGATTCTGTGACATTTATAGGCCTATTTGAGACAATTCCAATGGCCGCACACGATACTAGCGATACTAAAAATCGATCATGATACTCTTTGATCTGCACACGAGCACGGTGAACAATACACACACTGTGACCACGTACAAACGAAGTTTATTTCAGGCGCATTTTGTCTGAACACGATGAGAAGTCTGTGAAAATTGAATGCATACATACAGATTCAGATGCCACTCATCCCCCCAGAAATGAGTAGAAGATTAATAGGTAAATGTACAGTCAGCTCTGCCTAAGTCAAATTTCTTGGGACTGAAGAAAATGCTTCGACTTTAATAGACAAAGTTCGACTTATAAGGGGTCAAAAACAATAGAAAATGAAGGAATGGGACCCAGTAAAGACCTTTGAGTTAGGCAATTTAAATGCGACTTCGGCTTATGCAGAGTTGACTGTGCTTAATATGAAATCGTTTCGTTGTGCATGCAGCGGTGCAGGTCAATTCGTTGTACATGTAGTAGACAGTAGAGTCCGTACTGCGCACAGTGCGCAGTCTTTACTGTAGGTACAGACTTTACTGTCTACTAATTACTACGAATACCATGTCGGTGATTATCAACGTTCATACACTTACTATCATGATTATCATTGGCAATAATCTAAGTTTTGTTGGAGCAGTTGTAATTTTAAACCAACTTATAGCGTGATGAACTAAATAGGAGAGCGTGAAGACTCCATTTCTGTTAATGACATATAAAATTCGTTGAGATTGCGGTTTGCTTCTAAAGTTCAGCTAGTCACTGTGTGAGTTGTGTGCATATGCGGTGACCCACTGAACTCTGTGTGTGCAACTAAGCACGGTGGCAGCTGACTAAAAAATGCCCATAGAGGGACCTGTGGAATGTAATAATTTTACATTATTTTACCATTTCTTTGTAACCCCCCCCCTGCCACAACACACATACACCGCCCGCGCGCGCACACACAGCAGCGCACACAAACAACACACACAGTCACACCACAGCACACACACACACACACACAAACGCTGCAGCGACACCTACATACAAACACCCACTCAGCGCATAACAACGTAGCACACACACACATACACCACACACCATACCAACACAAACGCACCACAGACACATACATACACCAATGCACACACACACACACAAAATGCCAGTTACCCCAACACCTACAAAACACAGCATAGAAACACATCGTACCTGCGCTATGTGGATATTAATCCATTCCATCAGGCTTGTTAAATGCTTTCAAAAGGTGTAGGGTTGTGTTCTGCAAGTGAGTGAGTGTGTGTGGTCATCCCTATACTGTGCAGCGTGTGTGTGTGTTGTGTGTCGTGTGTGGTGTGTGTGTGTCGTGTGTGTGTGTGTGTGTGTGTGTGTGTGTGTGTGTGTGTGTTGTGTGTGTGTGTGTGTGTGTGTAGTGTGTACATTACGACAATTGTATTCGTACGGGATTTGTGTGTGTTCGGTGTTATCCAAGGTTTGTGTCTTTCTGTGTGTTTGTTTTTGTGCACTTGTCTTAATTCGGCCCGTGTTATTAAGGAGTGAATTGGCTGCATACGATGACAATGGAACCATAATGGGAGACAAAAGCTGGATGTTGGAAATGGTAAATTCTGCTCGCGCGAAGTCGCACACCAGCGAAAGGTTGCCGAGCGAATACGTCTGAAATAGAAGGTTTGATTAACGGTCGCTATACCCGTGGTGAGGATTGTATTCTGTATATGCTTGTTCGGTTTTGCACCTCTGATAAAACAATAGTGAAATGTGGCACCTTCCCAACATTATGCTCATTAACTGTATTGTGGTTGGTAATCTTCCGATGGGCTTGGCGGGTGTCGCACAGCGTAGGCTCACAGATCCCGTTTCTCTTTCTCCACCAATGTTCACTTCACATTTTGTAAATTTCAAAGCTGCAAAATGTCAACGGTTCTTGTATAAGTTACTAAGTTTGAGGCCTGTGTTCGATCGCTACACTGGAAGTATGGGGTCCGGTCCCTCCTCATCTCCGTGTAGCCTACAACCAATATCTTAGACAAACCATGGTTTTGGCAGCACCTCGAGCAAAATAAGCATATTTGCGATCTCTTCATCTTCCAGCCCGCTGACACCACGGCGACGCAACATCCGGTATACAGAAGCAATACCCGAAAGATCACAGCAACACGACACGGCACAGCCTATCATACTCTACAGCGAAACACATGCGTCTTACCTGATCAAGCAAGGCATGCCTGTTAACACAGCGTTGCACATGCACAAGCAGAACACACAACACACACAGCATTCACACACACGCCACCAGCACACATACACACACAGCACACACATCTATAGGGGCATTCTACACACACACATGCAACACGGCACACAACTGTCTATGCGACAACCCAGCACACTGGGTCAGCGCGGATATTTCTGTCTACACACATACAACACCACACAATCACAGAGCAGTCATCGGCACAACGAAGCAATACGAAGTTTGGAAATGTAATTGGCCTGGCAACAAAGGCCCTAAGATCCTAACACTTCAGGCACATGACAATTACACAGACACAGAACTGCATTAAAGGAGAGAGGAGCCAGTCAACGCGATTGAAACAGGCAATTTAAGGGGAAAAGATATGTTGACGTTCTTATGGGTGCCAATCCACTTCAGATTCGTCACGTTGCGGGTCACAGGTGGGACTGATGAAGCTGACATGACGTGACCTGATGCTATGCCCAAAACAAACGCGAATGGAACGATGAGTAACGTGTGTTAGTCAGCGCTGTGGTAATGTATGCACAATTCTGTCTTGATCTGGGAATCGAAATGCCTCTCTGCGTCGGACTTATAGGTCTTGTTTGCTGAAGATTTTTATCCGCGAGAGAATAATAACTTGGCAAAGACGTAATAATACCAACACAAATTAACAAATTTTATATGGGCGCTTGATGTGAGTATCCACACATTACCCCTTACCTTAGGCTGTCTTCATCACCATGTACTAAGGTAATTTCCACAATAGTTCACAGGATTGTAATTGTGTTCGTCTATCTTTAAGATGTGTCATTGGGGGGCTAACATTTACCAACAGTTACACAAAAAATCTGAGCCGCTCATGATATTTCGGCCATGAACTTACCACGTGTTTATGACTAAGGTCTGAAAAATGAACGCCTCTGAAAAAATGTATTCAAAATGATATATTAGGGGGCTTTAAAAAGTGAGAAATTGTAAAAAGTCACACGCTAATCAGATTCACCATGGTGCAAAATTTCCTCCCATTGGACATTACTTGTGTGTAGTGACAGGCTAGGTCTAAATAAACTCCTGCTCCCGAGTTTAGTATTCGGTTTATCTCATGTATATAACTTGCCATTGCCTATGTGTAACTTTCGCCAAACCTTTGTATTTTAGGTGTTTATTTGGTCCATTTGAACACTACTATGTGAGTCGCAGATATCACAGTTGACAATTTTTTAAATTGAAGCCTCGCACAATGTAGCCTATCAGCTTTAACTATGGCCTGTTAGTTGCCGGCTCCTTCTCACCTGTAAGCACACCGCACAACATGGCACACGCACGACAGCACGCACAAACACAAACATCAGCATAGACACATGACAGTACCACACACGACACACACAGTGCAGGACACACATCACTTGACACAGCACAACATCCACATAGACACACACAGAAATGGGGTGGGTTAATGATACTCAAGCGGCACAGACACAGACACACACACAGTATACAGAACAGCCACAATAGAACAAGTTCATTTAACTTTTGGCCGGCAGCAAGGTAATCGGAGAAACAGAAAATCGAAGAACACTACATACAATGGGAGCACCTTACTGCTACTGTATAATAAGGGTACTTATTAAGGGGCAAAGGTCCTTATAGCTTAATCACATTTTATAATTTGATTCACGAGATATTTATAGTCCTCAAATTTATCTAGAACAACAGTAAATGACAGATTGCAAAAGAATTAGACATACTTCGAACGTTACAGTAGTTTTCTATCCTGTTAGTGCCATTTATAGCTCTTAAAGTTCGCTTCTAGTTGACTTTTGAT
Organism: Eucidaris tribuloides; assembly: GCA_001188425.1. Classification (NCBI taxonomy): domain Eukaryota; kingdom Metazoa; phylum Echinodermata; class Echinoidea; order Cidaroida; family Cidaridae; genus Eucidaris; species Eucidaris tribuloides. The sequence goes on from JZLH01S0598390.1 coordinate 28,620, forward strand.
TATCTGGCCGTTGCACCCAATGTGTATCGCGGATTTTTGTGTTTGGTGCTGTGCTATCGCAGAGTGTTCTTGTTGGCCTGTTGCATTCTGGTGTGCTTGTTTGTGCATTTCGTTTATTCCATTTATTGAAGAGAATTTTACAAGTAGGGCCATCAAACGCTGGAGATGGAAAGTGGATTATTGGAAGTGGTAAATATTGCTTGCGCGAAAGCGCACACTAGGAAAGATTGGCGCGAGCAGTTACGTCGGATGGGCGGTTTAACTAACGGAAGGTTCGTTCCTTGTTATAAGTTGGTTGACAACCTGCTGTTTAATATTTCAGCCTTTGTTGTTTTTCACTCGATAAGTAACAAGAGCGAAATGTGGGCATCTCTCACACTGTTTTAATACATCATTTAACTGTATTTGGTTGGTATCTTTCTGTATAGGCCTGGGTGTGCCAGCTAGGTCAGCAACGTCTCTAGTATCGGCAGTATCACAGCTGCAGTTCATCTGACCTGGCCAAGTAGAAAATTAGACATTAACCATTTCGACGTTTACTATGCGTTTGGGCCAAGGCATTCGCGAGCTTAGGGATCTGCTAGAAACGCAGTCATTAATAGTTCTGAACCTAATGTGGTAATCTCACACGAGGGTCAGCCCTGAAATGTTAACAGTTTTAATCTTCACAGTAGTTTCTATTATAATACGATATTGGACGGTACATTGTAGTTTATCAACCCATCATTGGAATGACTTGCCGATTAGCCGGACAAATCTAGGGATCATTTTTTAGGACGTGACTTTTCACCTTACCAATAGCATTTGTTGTGAGCTTAGGAGAATTGGACTGAAGTCAATTCTTCTTTGAAATGGGTGGTTTGAGGACTTGCTTTAAGTTGTAGGATGCATAATTAGACACAACAGGATTCAGTATATCATAACAGGTCTTAACATGTTGCCGTATGCGGCACAGCTTCACATTTATATATTAGTAACGAGACATTACACTTCGGACCACTTTTTGAAGGTCCTATATTTATAGCTTATAAAGCATTGATAACTAATGTAAAGCTAAGAGTTATCATTTTGTCAAATTTTTTTTTTTTCTTTTTTTCAACTTTAAATATCCGGAGTACGTCTCCTTTCTTTTTTTGTTTTTGTTTTTTTTTTTTTTTTTTTTTTTTTTTTTTCTTTTTTTTTTTCACTTTGAACTTATTTAACATTTTTTTTTGATTAAAAATTGATGCTTAATGATTTTATTATTTTTCAGTTTTTGGTTTAAGTTTTTAGCATTTTAAAATATTAGTATTGGTTTGGGTTTATTCCCTTTTCTTTTAAGTAATCATGTTATCGTTATATTATGGATTACGACAGCATATAGGTGTGTTTTTTAACTTCTTTGTTTGTTGTAGTAGTTTAAGTATTAGTATGTAGGTATTTTGATGTAGGGTTTAGTATAGTAGTTTTTATGTATTAGATTTGGGGGTTAGGTTGATACGTAGTTAATATGGTGTTTTAATTTAATATATTTATTGATACTTTTGATTTTCCGTTTACTTTCTATTTTCTGTTTTCTTGGGCATGGATAACAGTATCTTTGATATGGCTGGGATTATGTCTCTACTTTTCTTCTTCATTTATTTTTTTTTTTCGTTTAATTTTTGATTTCCATAGTAGTTCTGTTTTTGATCGTCACGTGCTCTTTATTTTAATCTATTTTAAGGAGAGAGATGGAAAATAGATTGGAAAAGCAAAATGGTAATTAAATGGGTGTTAGAACTTTGAACTTCGCTTCTGATAAAGTCGTAGGAGCATTTTTTTTTCCATTAATTTTTTTGGTGTATTCAACGTTTTGGATTAGTGATGTTGAGTGTTTAAGTAGACGTCCAAGAGCCCTTAACGATCTATTTTTTTCTTATTTTTAACTGGTTTTTTGGGTTTACTTTCTTGATAATGGCCACTTATCTGATTCTGTATCGTTAGCTTAAATTTTCTTACGATGTTTACTTTACTAGCTGTTTTTTTTTGTTTGCGTTTTTTTTTCACTATTTTCCCTGTGTTTCGATGCGAATTCAGTTGATATAACGGGTTTTTTGCGTAAACTGAAGAAATTGTTGCAATTTCTTTTGATGATTATTTAATTCAATCGTATTCATTATTGAACACTTTTGTTTCTGTAATATGCATTGACTTTTTCCGTTCTCTTAATTGTCATCATATTTTTCTCATTTCCATAATTTCTTAGTTTCTTTTTGTCTACTCTTTAACTATAAATGATTTTTGTTTTTAAGTTTTCGTGGCCGCCTGTTTTATCGTTTGCGCCTTTTGTTTCTTCTTTTTCATTTTTTCGTTTTTTTTTGCGCTGTTCTTTTATTATATTTGTTTCACTATTTACATTTGATCAGCTTTTGCGGCGATTCCTTTTTTTTTTTTTTTTTTTTTTTTTTTTATTTTTGCATGGTTGCTGAGTGATGTCATACAGAAAGTAACACTTTATTTTGCTAACTACTTTTTGACTGAACATGTTGATTTTGCTTTTAATTTCCTCTACTTATTGGGTCTATGTGTTTAGTGAATTGTACAAACTTCAGTTAAATCGCTAACTTACTCTTAGAACTTCCGCTTTCTGGTTTCAGTTTTCAGTTTGTTATCTTTGATTTTCTCACTTATTCTGACGATTTATTATACAACTCTCTACTTCCTTTGGTAAGTTGTGCGTCATTATATTTCTGGGTTATTTCTTCGCTAACCTTTTTTTTTGTATTACTGGATCCGATTCAAGTTCGATTATAACTTGCTTTGCTTTTTGTGTTGTTATTTTGGTTAAATATACTATATTTTTTTATAACTTGAATACTTAGTGTTAATCCTATAAACTTGAATATCACTTCCAATGTGTTCTCCATTTTATTATTATTTGTCTGTGGATGTCTGTGAGAGCACCAATTGTCTTAAAGTGACGCGACAGGTATATGACTTTGTTAATTGATATGTGTGATGTGGTTCCGAAAAAGTGATGTGTGTCATCATTGCGTAAAATAAAAGATACTTTAAGTTGTGCTGTTTTTGTTGTCTTTTTTTTTGGGGGGTGTTTGTTCATACATTGTTTTATGAATAACAATTCTTTTTTTTTTTTTTTCTTCTCTCACTAACCATAATTTAAAGTTTAGGAATTAATAACAAGAAAATTTCTTTGCGTTTTCTGATCTTATTGTGCTAATGCTTATTTCTACAAAAATAAGTTTTAAACTCCTTGTTGGGTTTTTTTCAGCTTTCATTATCCAATGAATAATAGTTAAAAGTTACTTAAAAACGTATATTTTACTTCTTTTTTTAGAAGTAATTTATACAAATAGTTTTTCTATTAATATAGTTCATTTTGTCATCATTTCTTGTGGTGTTTGTTTTATTGTGTTTTTTTTTTTTTTGTGTTTCGATGTGCTTCGGTTACTACTGTTTCTGTTCTCAGCACTAATTCTTATGTTTTTGTTCGATTTTTCATTTCCTAAGCAGTCATTGAAATTTAGACTTTGGAGGGCAGTGAAGTTCTTGAATATTTTGGGGGTGGTGTAGGTTGGGGTGGGATGGTAATGTTTAAAATTTTCTTATAATAATTGCAAATGATGGAATTATATATTTCAGTCTCATCATTCTTTTACTTTGCATTCTGGGTGAACTCTGCTTTTTGCTACTTTTTTTTTTCTTTTAGTTATTCACGACCTTTTTTTTTTCACTTATGCTGTTTTTTTTTTTGATGTTCGCATCTTTTAAAATTGGGGTTTTACGTTTGAATGTTGTTAATTTCTACTATCTTTTTGTTTTGATAGCTTCATCAGAAGAAATATTATTCTAAGAGGCTCATTATTTATGCATTATTTTCTTTTGTTATCAGTTGTCATGGATATCTCTTTCGTACTTTTTTGCACTATTTTTTTTTTTTTATGTTTACATTGTCGTTCTTCTGTTTGAAGTCTTTTGTGTAGCTTTTGCCTTTTCTGTGCTTTGAGGGCACTTTTTTTTTTTTGGCGTTGAATGGTTGATCTGAGCTCCATTTTCATCCAATTGTTGTTACATCCATTCCATTTTTTTTTTTTTTTTTTTTGTTTATTTGTTTTTTATTTTTTTTTTTTTTTTTTTTTTTTTTTTTTTTTTGGTTTTTTTTCCTATTACAAGCGAAACTAAGTCGTGCCTTCTATGGCAGCTGGTTCTGCTTTTTTTCCCAGTTTATTTTCTTTAACGTGCATTCTATATATTTATCATTCACCGGAAATGATTCTTGGGATTATTTACATATTTTGCGTATTTGTATATTGGGTTCTATAGTAAGTTTGTTATTAATCAATCTGGTATTTGAGCTATATTTCATGTTATTACTAAATGCACTGGTTGATATTTTTTTTTTTTTTTTTTATTTTTTTCCATTGTTATATGAAACAGGTGTAAGTCTTGAACTTTTTTTTGCTTCAGTAAGATTTTCAGTGTGCATTCTAACTTTGATACTCTCTTATGAGATTCTCTGTTGTTGTGTCAAGAATTAATCTTGGTTTCATGTTTTGTGTTTGTTTTTTTTTTTATTTTGTGGTGGCCTATCAATAAATCTGTCATTGCACAATTTTACAACTCCGCCAAAGTGTACAGTTTATAGTCCATCTTGAGTTTGATAGCGGTCATTTTCTATCTCTTGTCAAAAGATGGTGAAGAAGAGAAAAATTAAAATAAGGCAGTAGGGTCACTGGCAATCATATTCAGTCCAGTGTGGGCTTAGCAATTAGAGTCCAATGGGAGGGTTAAATTATTTGGGTGCATGTGAATGTTAATTCATAGTGCAAAATTTGCAAGTAAAGTTTCGATTCTGTGCTCCTTAGAGAGTTAATTTCGTTGGGGGATTTTTAAAGCATTGTTCAGTTAATTGTTAATTTTGGTTTCTAATAGGTAATAGTAATAATTCTAATTTCTGGTTACAATCGCTTATCTATATTATTTCTATATTTTTATATTTGTTTTTTATTCTTTATGTATGTGTTTTATCTTGTTCATGATTTTAATACATATATGAAGTCAATGCGTTTTCAAAGTTACATTTTGCATCAACTTTTGATGTTTATTTTCTTCTAATTAGAGATTCTGTTTCTTGTTGTTGTGTACTGTGTAATAATTGTTAGTTATTTTTGTTTTCTTTTTTCTTTTTCCATCATGTTGATATATGTGACCCGTAAAAAAAATGGAAAGTAAAATTAGGAAGTCGGTGTGAATTAGCTGTTAAAGTTCTTGTAGTGCAGAGTGTAAATGGTTGCCAATGTGGCACTACTCTTATGGCTAATTCAATTTCTGGGGGGTGTGGTGGGGGGTTACAACCATTAGAAAGGTAGGGTGCTTGGGTGCATACAGCAGGAATAGCATTTGTGTTTGTTGTATATAAACGGGTTGACAGGTCCAAATAAGCAAATATAAAGCTAAAAAAAAAAAGATTCTGATATTTTTGGTATTAGTTATATAATTCTATATGGTTGGGGCGAATGCCCCCAGTTTTCCTTCTTTGCGGCTTATTCTGTTTTGATTTCATTCCTTCTTAGAAGTACAAACCAACTGATATGTGTCACATTAAGACATTTCTGTCTATACGATCACAATTTGATGCTAGGTTTTGAGTTTGGTTTGGTAGAATGTGTAGCGACAAGGTACCTTTCTGAATAGTTAGCATTCAGAGGTCCAAATGTCAAATTCTATGCCGGATTTAGTTGAGCTTTGCATCATCTGTTTAAAGAATGGGCTCCGAATTTTCTTGCAAAGATTATATCTTTCTCAAGTTCTCGAATTTTCATTTTTTCTCTGTACTTTTTTTTTGCTTCTGTCTTTCTTACTGTTTCAGGCAAGTAAATTTCATTGTGGTCGCATAGTAAACATCTCAACTAATTATTATAAAACTTATTTTGCCTCATTTTTTAGGTCATATGTAAATTATTTTGTATTCTTTGCTGAATGAGCAAAATTAATGTCCAAATGAAAAAATCCATTTGTCATTATTTTGTGTTCATTTTTTTTTTGTTTTTTTTTTTTTTTTTTTTTTTTTTTTTTTTTTTTTTTTTGTTTTTTTTCTTATGCAATTTTGTTTTCATTACATTTGTGTTTTCTTTAATTTTTTATTGACTTGCGAATTTTCTCATAATATGATACCTTGACCCAGATTAAAATAAAAATGTCTAATGCAAAAAAGTTTTCTTTTGTATAAATTAATGGATATTTATGTCAATAGTGTTGTTTATTTTGTTTCTCTTTATTAATTGGCAAGTATACTATTTTTTAATGTGGGCATATGAAAATCGGTAAAGTGATTAATTCACTGTTCTAGACGGCAAGCATTTGTTTTTTCAAAAAAGTCGTATGGATTCCCTGATACGTCATTACTTATTAGTTTTATCTCTTTTGTTTGAATGCTTAGGATAAATCAGTTTTTTGCCGGTAATTTAAAAAAATAGAGCTTCGTTCCGGGGTTTGTAGGTGTGTTTTTGGTTTTTTTTTTTTGTTTTTTTTTTTGTGTTTTGTTTTTGGTTTTGTTTTTTTTTTTGCTTTTTTTGTTGTTTTTTTTTGTGTGTTTTTTTGATGTTTTGTGTGGTTGTGGTGGTGGTGGGGGAACGACTGCTCCTTTTTTCCTGATTGCTCTATTGGCAAATCTCTCTAGTGTGCTCATAGAATTTTTTAAACATCAGGTATCATTTAAGTTTTTGTCCTTTGAACTTTTGATATGCTATTGCATCTTCTTTAACAGTATGCCAATTTGACCAGTGGATAAACTTTGCTCTATTCCTCTTTTTTTGCCCTTTTTCCTCTTTATATTAGGCTGATGTCTTTTAAGTTATTTATTAAATTTCTTATTTAATTTGTTTTTTAAATAAAAACATTTTTTTTTCCTTTTTTTTTTTCTTTCTTTTCTTTTCCTGCGCTTGCTCAAGCCTCTTTTCTTTTCGTATTACACTTTTGATCCACTTATCTTGACTCTTTTCGATCATTTTGCTCAATAGCATGAGGCACTGTATTATCTGTCAGCATCTACCTCATTTCAAGTGTATGTCCTTTTCAGCTTTAAATTGTCTAATTTCCTGTTTTCACTCTCAATAGATACCGATTAACTTGACAGGTTATACTCTTTTTACTCTTTTTATTCTGACTTCTTCCATTTCTATTTTCTCTTCTCTTGACCTTACATATCTCGTACCTTTTGCCTCTTTTCTTTCACCTCATAACTAACATGATGGTGCTTTCCTTCCTGCTACTGTCTCTATTCCCTTATCTTTTTTATCTTTCTTATTTTTTTGTTTTTTTTTTCTAGTTGTTTACAATTGACTTGTGGAGTAATTACCTAGTTTGGGCCTTATGGGCCCTGCCCATTGGCCCCAGGGGGCCTGGTGTACCATTCCAGAACCCTCTATCCCTCCCCTGAGGATCATTCCCACCAAGTTTGATTTAATCCATTGATGTTAAATGGAATTATTCCCATAGGGCCCTACCCAAACTTTTGCCCCCCTCAGGGGCCAAATGGGGCCACCCTGGGGCATTGTCATGAGGAACATTAATTCAGCACATATAAGAGTATCTACACACAAGTGGCTTAACTATACTATTTCTGGATCTAGAGAAGAAGATGTTTGAAAACTAACTACTTTTGGCCCTTTAGGGCCCTGCCCTGGGCCCTAGGGGGCAGGTGTACTATTTGAGGACTCTTGATCCCCACCCCCTAAGGACCATTCCTGGCAAGTTTGGGCAAAATCCAATCATGCATTTTGAAGAGGAAGCTGAAAATGTGTAAAAGTTTACGCACGACGAGCGACAAGCGATCGCAATAGCTCACTTGAGCCTTTGGCTCAGGTGAGCTAAAAATCATGAATCCGGTAATTTTTTTTACCGGAATTGATTTGTAAGCTTGCTGCAAATGACAAAATACCAGGAAAGAGACAAAATTTCTTCCACTTTACAGTGCAGGATTGTCAGCAAATGTGAAAAAACAAGGTTTGGGGTAACTTTAAAATTAT
>JZLH01S0598390.1:58858-69748 GCA_001188425.1 Eucidaris tribuloides
CGTACAATGTTTTTACTGTTGTTTTTACATGTCACATTCTTTTCCCTGACTATTTAATGTAGTTAACTACGTTTTGAACTGTTTCATTTCTGCAGTTCTCATTTATGTAAATCAAGTCAGTGTAAATGTTTGAGGCTTTTTCTTTGCTCTTCTATGTGTGCTATTTGTAAAATTTTATTTACTTTTTCAAATCATATGGAGATATGTTTATTTATTCTTCTGTATTTATTGACGACAAATGTGCTGAGCACAAGAGAGAGCTTGCTGTCATAAGTGCAGTATATCAGTGTGTTTCTATTGAAGCTAGTTTTCCAGAATGAACCGGCTAATGGAGTAGAAGAGCCCAATAGAAACAGACCTTTTCTGCCATTAGCCGTCTTTTTAGCGGCTAAAGTTTAGCCACTAATTATCCTTCTTTTTGTAGGATAATAGTGAAGAGCTATACCGTAAGACGTCAATAGAAACAGCCTGTTGCGGTATTTGCCGGTGAGAAACCGGAAATGAACAAAACCATGTGATCGAAGTAAATGACCCCTGGCTGCAGCGCGCGTGTGTTTGATTGAGCATAGATATGACCTCGGTCGTCCCACAATACATTGCGGCAACCCAGGTCAACGGACTTTTAGCCGGTAATCGTATGATCGATCGATCATTGCTGAACATGCAATCCAATAGAAACGCACCGCTCACCGCTATTAGGTGGTTAAATTTTAACCGGATAAATACGGTATGCTCAATAGAAACATGCTGTATGAAATTTCAAATTAATAGAAAACTTACCAATTTCATCAGTGATAATGACGGCTCTTTTTTTACTGTGTAACATTTTAACAAATTTGATTACTGTCATTTTTAAGAATTCTGATTGCACTCATTTAGGTGCTACAGCGTGTTAAACAGTTAATGAAATGATCACATTTTTGGAAAGTCCAGTTATTGGGGTTCAGATGTGATGCTGTTGTTGTTGGCACTTGGCAGTATTTGAAGTATATTGTGGAAAGGATATATTTTATTGAAAGCAAAGTATATTTTCTACAATGTATAAGGCTGACAATTATGTGCTTAACAGGCTGTATCAATAGAGGTAGTTGGTTGCAATAGATGAATGTCTTTTGTGTGTGCTAGTTTTAAAATTATCTATCTTTCTGTGCTTCCACGTGTTTGTCTTCATTTTTTTCTTCAGATTTTTACAAGTGTATTTAACATTTTCATCATGAGTTGACCATATGCATATTGTGACAAGTATATAAATGTATATGGTAATCATGATGTGATCATGTTTGAAATGTAGATTGTAAATTCTCACCATTATTAGGCATGATTAGTTTTTGCAGTTCACTGACAAAAGTGTATGATACTATAACTGATATGCATATTACAACTTTAAACAGCAGCAGGCATACTGTATCAAAAAGTGGAGGTATTTGGAAACATTTGCATGGTAATTAATGTTATCGGTGAATAATATTTAACCATTATTCTCTTTTTTTCCCCAAAGTCATCCATGCCATTCCAGGAAGTAAGCATAAATTTGCACAAATTACTTTTATTAAAAATAATTATACATGTACTTATATATACCTTAAACTTCTTCCACACTTGTCCTCCCTTGTGTAACTTGATTACAATTAAGTAGATATTTTTCCAGTACATTACATGTGTAAATAATATTATGTATGTTTGTCATGCATATTTATAACCATATAACTTCTGAAAATCTGTCTTTCTCCATAGTTTAGTGTGTGTGAATATGTAGAAGCCATAAGTATTAAGTTTCCAACTTCTGAGAGTATTTTGATTTATTTCTTCAGTTTTAGTTTTACAGTGAACTATAAACAATGTGTACATGTTATGTCAAAACACAAGCCTATAAAATTGAACATATACATTAATTATGTGCACTTGCGATTAGCCTGAATGACATATGAAAGCTTGAATGATGAGGGTTTTGTGTTTAAATTGTATGTCGTTATATTGTGTGATTAATTACTCTTGCTTTCAAATGAAATTTTGTGGCCTTATATGTAATAATAGCTGGTGCATATATTGCCCAAATGCAGTTTCAAAGTTTGTGTTGTACTTAAAATTTAAAATTGTACAGTATATTCAATCTTCCTGTTAACCATATCTTTGATTGAAATGTAAATATTCATATTGGACAGTCCTGGAACCAATACAATCTGAAAAATATATTCAAATGTTTTGATTGAATAAGAAAAGAAATGAAACACATTAATGTCTAACAGATATGTAAAATATGGCATTGTTATAAAAACAGATCAATAATTTACTGTTTCTGTATTTTGTTGTATAAAGATATGTTTGCAATCAACTCATGTACACAAATATTTTGCTAAAACTGTATGCATGTACTTATACGGTATTAATAATACATTTGTTGCGTTTATGATAAGGCATGCGTCGTGAAGTGGGGCCTGTTTGCATTTCATTGGCAAATTTTGGGTGTTGCATGACATTCTGGACTTAACCTCTATAACTTTTAAACTATACATGCTAGCATAGTAAAAGTATATATTTTCTGAAAGGAAATAGTATCATCTTTCCAATTATGGTCACTAAAATAAGTGGGGGTAGCTCTAAAGGAAGTATGAATCAAAATATTCCAAAAAATTGTGGTTAAAAAGTAGGGTATTTTCAAAGTAGCCTCACTTCTACATTAAAGCACTTACCCCCCAAACAAGCACATTTTTGTAAAGTACAGATAATTTTCAATCCAACAAGACTAAATTCACAGGGATACCCCTAGTATACCTACAGGTATTTTTATGACTTTGAGAGCAACGGATATCAAAATTTGCATGAAAAATGTGTAGATATTACATAAATTCACCAAAAAAAAAACCACAAAGTCCACTTGAAGGCCTTAATATTGTATCTGTTAAATCATAATGAAGTATTTTTAATGCAGAACTAATATCTATTCATAATTAGCAAAAAATTTATGGTAGCACTTGCTAAAATGTTTTTTTTTTCTGAGTTGTATGTTTGGCTTACTGTGTCCTATTTGATACACTATCCAAACTTGTGAAGTAATTACTTAATTAAGTGTAATGTCTTACATTCAACTGCTATAAAGGTAATTAGGGTTTCATTTCAAAAGAGTATTAAATGAGCTTTTATTTGATATACAGTGTGTACCGGTATCAAAAAAAAGTAGACACTTTGAAAAAAAATTATTATACAAAACTTTCATGATTTTGAGATTATTTTTTTATATGAATATGTTACCTTGGATCTAAGCTATTTGATGACACTGTTGGTATTGAAAGTATTTCACGCATGAGTGAGCACAGCCCACTTTTGTCCACTGGGCCAAAAATGCATTTGCACACAGAATTGCTTTCTAATAGTCAATGTTTAATGCCTTGCAGACCGATGCTGCAGAAGATTTCAACTGATGTGCATAAGTATTGAATCCTCAGCATGCTCAGAGAAGAGCTTATATCAATTTTGTGACAAGAAAGACAAAAAATGAAGCAATGATTCAGACTACACCATCCTAAAAAAGAAGAAAATCTCCTTTTTGGGGGGTCAATTCACAGTTCATCTTGCAAACATGACATTTTCTTCTTTTTTATTGGGGTGTATCTGAATTATTGCTTCAGTTTTGTCTTTCTTGTCACAGAAATGATATTAGCTTTTCCCTGAGCTTGCTGAGAATTCAATACTTGGCACATCAGTTGAGAACTTCTGCAGCACCAGTCTGTGAGGCATTGAACATTGACTATAAGAACACAATTCTGTGCGCAAATGCATTTTTGACTGATTGGACAAAAGTGGGATGTGCTCACTCATGCGTGTAATACTTTCAATACCAACAGTGTCATCGGATAGCTTAGATCCAAGGTAACATATTCATATAAAAAAATAATCTCAAAATCATGAAAGTTTTGTATAATAAATTTTTTTCGAAGTGTCTACTTTTTTTATACACACTGTATAGAGTCTGATATATTGATTGTTAAGGTACAGAAAAGACCAATTAAACTTGGATGTACGTTCTCCAATAGACTTAACATACACGTACCGTGTCCCAATGCAATCTCTATGGTGCAATTTGCTCACCCCATCATCATGTACTTTATTGATCATAATTTACTCTTGAAAAGAGTAACACATAAGCTTTCGTTTGATATATAGTTCTGTAATATTAGTGATTGTTAAGATTCAGAAAAAACAAAAATGAACCATGGCCATATATTCTCCCACAGACTTAACATGGTGCCTTATCCCAATCTCTGTGTCCCAATTTGCTCCACCCCCCACCATCGTGTACTTAATCAATCATAATTTTATCAATTGAACTGTGATGAAAGAAAACTTGGTGTCATCTTAAAGCTTGATAAGTTTCCTTTATAATGAGTGGTAACTTGGAAGAACTGAATCACATTTAGGTATTCTAACCATTACAAACACATCAGATTTCCCTAAAATATGAAACGGCTCCACCCTAGAACAAGCACCAGTTCACGACGCATGGCCATATACATTTCATTGAAAATGGAATGGAAGTAGAATAATTATATCATTTACCAAAATGTTTGCAGAATTGCTACATGTATGTATTTTTGAATTAAAGTAAAGCAAGCATTGTGGTAATGAAAATATATAATATATTGTGACACTTGTAGTATGGTAGATATATACACATACAATAGTGAAGGTGTTTGTGGGTAAATTTCCCATTCTGTAGCATACACGCCTGTAAATTTTCAAAAGCATGCATGTAAAAATGCCAGTGTATGTTATTAAGATGTTATTAATATTTAGTGATAAATAAATAAATTAATCTTTTGTTGAACTTGATGCACATCTCACTCCATCCATCCTTCAGAATGGAACAATATAATTTCATTGGGAATTTGTTCCAGTTTCAATATTGCCTGGAGGATTTTAAACAGATTTCTGTGAATTTTCAAAATCATATACACTGTATGTAAACATGTCATTAGTTGGGCATTGGTGATTGTGAAATCACATTGATAATTGATATGTAGTTGGCATTGTTGGACAAAGTTCATTGACCTTGAACCCTTGACCTTGACTACTGACATACCTTTGACTCTACCTAAAAATTTGTCGTTTGGTGTTGAACCTAAACCGCCAAATGTACATCAACACTGAAAGAGCACCCTTACTGAATTATAGGCAGAAAATGACATTTTGGACAAAGGTTTCATTGACCTTTGACCCTTCAGCTTGACTTTGATACCCTGTGACTCTAATCAAATAATTTTTCTTTTGGTTTTGAACCTATACCACAAATTGCATCAACAGTGAGCACTTATGAACTAAGTTATAGGCAGAAAATGACATTTTGGGACAAAGTTCATTTGACGCTTTGACCTTGACCTTCAATTGACCCCTGTGACTCACGCAAAATAGTTGCCTTTAGTTTTGAACTAAACTGCCTAATTACAACAGCAGTGAGCAGCTGCTTGAGGAACTTATATGGCAGAAAAATGGCATTTTGGGACAAAGTTCATTGACCTTTTGACCCTTGACCTTGACCTTTTGACCCTGTGACTTCTACAAAATATTTGTTTTTGGTTTTAAACCTAATCACCGAAATTACATCAGCAGTGAGCACTCCTAACTGAAAGTTATAGGCAGAAAAATTTTGGGACAAAGTTCATTGTTACCTTTGACGCCTTTACCTTGACCTTTGACCCCGTGTGACTCTACTAAATATTTGTCTTTTGTTTCTTAATCCAACACGCGTTCAAATTTTATCAAGCAAGTGAGCACTCTAACTGTGGTGTTATAGGCAGAAAATGGCATTTTAGACAAAGTTCATTGACCCTTGACCTTGAACCCTTGACTGATGTTTGTCCCAAAATCTAATCAATTTCATCCCTGCCTAGTGGTCCATCCTTGGTCCAAGTATCATCAAAATTCCTCCAACGGTACTTCAGTAATCTTGTTCACAATGAAAGTGTGGACCGCACGCCTGCACGGAGCACGGACGTACGGTAGACGCACGGACGCACGGAACGAAACGGACGCACGACGTACGGACGGACAACCCGAAAACATAATGCCTCCGGCTCCCTTACAGGGCGGAGGCATAAAAACATTTTAGCAAGTGCTACTCATAAAATTTTGCTAAATTTGAATAGATATAGTTCTGCCATCAAAAACTTTCATTTTGATTTAACAGATACAATAATTAAGGCCATTCAAGTGGACTTTTTTTTTTTTTTTTTTTGGGGGAGGGGGGTGAATTTATGTAATATCTACACATTTTTCATGCAAGATTTTGATATCCGTTGGCTCTAAAGTCAAATAAAAATACCGTGTAGGATACTTAGGGTAACCCTGTGAATTTTAGTCTTGTTGGATTGAAAATTATCTGTACTTTACAAAAATGTGCTTGTTTGGGGGGTAAGTCTTTAATGTAGAAGTTGAGGCTACTTTGAATAATACCCTACTTTTTAACACACAATTTTTTTGAATATTTGATTCATACTTCCTTTTTAGAGCTACCCCACTTAATTTTACGTGTACCATAATTGAAAGATGAGAGCTATTTCAATTTCAGAAAATATATACTTTTTACTATGCTAGCAATGTATATGTTTAAAAGTTATAGAGGTTAAGTCCAGAATGTCATGCAAACACCCAAAATTTGCCACATGAAATGCAACAGTGCCCCACTTCACGACGCATGCCATTATCATAAACGCAACAAATGTATTATTAATACCGTATAATACATGCAACAGTTTTAGCAAAAATATTCGTGTACATGAGTTTGATGTGCAAACATACCTTTTATCAACCAAAATACAGAAACAGGCAATTATTGATCTGTTTTTATAACAATGCCATATTTTACATATCTGTTAGATATGAACTGTGTTTCATTCTTTTCTTATTCAAATAAACATTTAAATATAATTTTTCAGATTGTATTGGTTGCCAGAGACTGTCCAATATGAATATTTACATTTCAATCAAAGATAGTGGTTAATCAGATGATGAATATACGTACAAATTTTTAAGTAGACGCACAAACTTTGAAAGAGCATTTGGCATAAGCACCAGCTTATAATTAATATAAGGCCATAAAATTCATACCTGGAAAGCAAGAATAAATTAATCACCATTATAACTGACATAACCAATTAAACACCAAAACCCTCATCAAGAGCTTTCGTATGTCATTTCAGGCTAATCGTAAGGTGCAGCATAATCATGTATACGTTAAATTTTATAGGCCTTGTGTTTTTGACATGAACATGTACACATTTTTTACAGTTAACTGTAAAATTAAAACTGAAGAAATAAATCAAAATACTCTCAGAAGTTGAAACTTAATACTGTTTGGCTTCTACAATATTCACACCACTAAACATGGAGAAAGACAGATTTCAGAAGTTATATGGTTATAATATGGCATGGACAAACATACATAATATATTTACACATGTAATGTAACTGGAAAAATATCTACTTAATTGTATCAGTTACACAAGGGAGGAACAAGTGTGGAAGAAGTTTAAGGTATATAATATGTACATATATAATTTAATAAAAGGTATTTGTGCCAATATTTATGCTTACTTCCTGGAATGGCAATGGATGCTTTTTTGGAAGAGATAATGGTTTAAAGCCAAGTTAGTTTTGGGGATTTTTTGTATGTGAAAAGCTTTATGCCCCAAAGTCATAACCGTGCAATAATAGATCTGAATGTTGTAGTTTTTTTTAAATTAATTACTGAAAAATCTCGGGGGACCCCAAATTGTATTATTTATGCATCTAAAGGGAGTTTAAAAAGGACTTTAAGGTTACATGTGTTATACTTCATCTGACAGAGCAGACTCACTCTTTCAGATGAGGTTATAACTCATATAACCTTTTTTTGTCTTTGGGTTTTTATTTTAATTAATTAATGAAAATGTCGGGGGGGGGGGGGGGGGGACCCCCGACATTTTGACTATATTTTACATTATTAGCATATCCAAAGGGTTAATAAAGGTTATATGAGTTTACCTCATCTGAAAGAGCTGCGTCTGCTCTTTCAGATGAGGTATCAACACATGTAACCTTAAAGCCTTTTTAACTTTAGATGCTATAATGTAAAATTTTGGGGGTCCCGCCCCGAGATTTTTCATTAATAAAAAAAAAACTAAAGACATTCAAGAATCTATTATTGCAGGTTATGACTTTTGGGGCATGAAGCTTCAAAACAACAAAAAATCCCGCCAAAACTAAACTGGGCTTTAATATTATTCACCAAGATAATCATTAATTACGCATTCTAATGTTTTTAACAAAATACCTCCAATTTTTGCTAGCAGTATCCCTGCTGCTGTTTTAAGTTAGTAATATGAGTATCAGTTCAATTATCATACACTTTTGTCAGTGAACTGCAAAAAAAATTGTTAAGCCTAATATGCGTAAGAATTTACAATCTACATTTCAAACATGATCACATCATGATTACGCAGTACATGTATATTACTTGCAGCAATATGCATATGGTCAACTTCATGAAGAAATGCTTAAATACACTTTTAAAAAATCTGAAGAAAAAAATAGAAAGACAAACATGTGGAAGCACAGAAAAGAAAGATAGATAGATGATTTTAAAACTAGCAATACAAAGACCCGCTATCTATTGCAACCGAACTACTCTAATTATAACAGCCTGTTTGGCACATAATGTAGCCTTATACATAGTAGAAAAATATCTTTTGCTTTCAAAATAAAATATATCCTTCCACAAGTAATACTTCAAATACTGACCAAGTGCCAACAACATCCAGCATCACATCCTGAACCAGCAAATAATGACTTTCCAAAAAGTGATCATTTCCATTAACTGTTAAACATGCGTACACGCTAAATGAGTGGCAATCAGAATTCTTAAAAATGACAGTAATCAAATTTGTGAAAATGTTAGCACAGTAAAAGAAGACCATCATTATCACTGATGAAATTGGTAAGTTTTCTATTAATTGAAATTTTCATAACAGCGTGATTTCTATTGACATACCATATTTATCCGGTTAAAATTTACCAGCTAATAGCATTGAGCGGTGCGTTTCCTATTGGATTGCATTTTCCACAATGATCGATCGTTCAACGATTACCGGCTAAAAGTCCGTTGACGCTGGGTTGCCGCAATTATTGTGGGACGACCGAGGTCAATCTATGCTTCAATGCAAACACACCGCGCGCTCAGCCAGGGGCACATTTATTTCGATCACGGTTTTGTTCATGTTCCGGTTCTCCAACCGCAAATACCGCAAGCAGCCCGTTTCACATGATGTCTTACGGTATCTTAGCGGTATGCTCTCCACTATTATCCAACAAAAAGAAGGATAATTAACTTAAACTTCAGCCACATAAAAAGACTGCTAATGGCAGAGAAGGTCTGTTTCCTATCGGCTCTTCTACTCCATTAGCGGTTCATTCTGGAAACAACTACTTCAATAGAAACACGTTGATATAACTGCACTTATGACAGCAAGCTCTCTCTTGTTGCTCCAGCACATTTGTCGTCAATAAATACAGAAGAATAAATAAACATATCGTCCAATATGGATTTTAAAAAGTATAATAACAGTATATAAAATAGCACACGTAGAAAGACGAAAAAAAGCCTCATACTTTACACACTGGACTTGATTGTAAATAATATGAGAACGCAGAAATTGAACTGTTCAAAACGTAGTTACTACATTAAATAGTCGGGGAAAAGAATGTGACGATTGTAAAAACAACAGTAAAAAACATTGTTACATTTTATTGATAACTATATTTTAAATAATTACGATCAAATAAAAAAATAAATGCTCTTTTATCTTGCATACACTACCTAAATGACATAAAGTTTAATAAACATAAACCCTTACACAAATATTTGTTCTCAATAAAGAGAGGAAAAATTTCTGAAGTACATCACATTTGTTCATGATTGACCTCATGAGCCTCATGAACCATTTGACTTTCACTTCTGAAACTAATGAGTTCATCAAGCCTCATACGAAAACATGTATGACATTTGACTTTTAATGCACAATCTAATCAGTTCATCTTTGCATTATACAGCGTGTATCAAAAAAAGTGACCTTAGAAAAAAAAATTATTAAAATTGTTTTCGTGATTTGCAGATTATTTTTTGATAGAATATTTACCTTGGACCTAGCTATTGATGAACTGTTGGTATTGAAAGTAATTTTCACGCATCAGTGAGCAACAACCGCTTTTGTGCAATCGGGGCAAAAAGTGCATTTGCGCACAGAATGTGTTCTTATAATCAATGTTTAATAGCCTCACAGACGGCGTGCTGCCAAAAGCTCTCAAATGATGTGGCACAAGGATTGAATCCTCACATGCCAGAGAAGAGCTAAATATCATTTGTGACAAAAAAAGTCAAGAAATGAAGCATTGATTCAGATATACCCCCATAAAAAGAAGAGATGCTCATGTTTGCAAGATGAACTGTTGAATTAAAAAAAAAATGCATTTGCTTCTTTTTCAGGGGTTGGGGGTTTGGTAATTTGTATCTGATTATTGCTCTATTTTGTCTTTCTTGTCACAGAATTGATATAACTCTCTGCTGAGATGCTGAGGGATTTAGAATGTAGGCAAAAATGAAGGCAATGATTAGATACAACACCTATCTAACCCCTTCCAAAAAGAAAATGCCATTTTCCTTCATCAAGTTCATCGTGGGCAAACATGACATTTTCTCCTTTTTTAGGGGGGTACTCTGAATCATTGCTTCATTCTTTGTCTTTTTTTTCCACAAAAGTGATATTTTACATCTTCTCTTGAGCATGCTGAGATTCATCCTTGTGCACATAGGCTGGAGCTTCTTGGCAGCACTCGGCTGTGAGGTATTAAACATTGAGATAA
>JZLH01S0598391.1:5778-35998 GCA_001188425.1 Eucidaris tribuloides
ATTATTTGTTATGACATACACTGAATTGATGAATTCATGTATTGAAGGTGAAATTGTGCAACTTACATTTATATACCTGCACAAAAACAAGTAAACAATACATGTTCATGTAAAACAAGGGTAGAATTAGAGTAGTGTGGATGGATTGTAGAAAAAAGTGATCATTCTGTTATTAATTTTTACATTGTTAATGCTAGATTGGTACTTGTTTTTGAAAATGAAACTAACTTGAAATGTTTATATTTTCGTAGAAAATTCTTTGTTTTTGTAAAAATTCATGAAATCAGTGTATAAAAAGGTCATTATTGAACAAGTCATGTTTTTTTTCCTGATAATTCTGTGTGTTTTTGTAATTCTAACTGTGATTCCATCTTGAAGCCAGGTCATAATAAAATGCAAATGTCATTTCAATACTGTAAACGAAACAAGAAAAAGAAAAAACAAAAACATTTCAAGAAGAATTTGTAGAGAAAACTATAAACTAAGACCTTTACTCTACAAAAATAAGAGTAAACTATTGAGTGTGTTAAATTTTAAGATGGTCTAGTTTTATGTGGTTAGAGTTTAAGATGGTTATAGTCTTGGTATGTGGTTTAATTCACATTCTTTTTCTAATTCAAGCATAATTTCATAACTACATCTATTCCAGTTTTTCATCATTTTCTCAACTGATGTGTGGACAGGCTGATTTCGGTTAACAGTCAAGAAACTCCCAAAAGCAGTACCTTACACCATTGCCAGCAGAAGCTATGAATCTTCTCAAGAAGAATTAACAACACCACCAACAACACCAACAGATAATGTACATGTATACTTGGGAATGAATTATAATGCACAACTCATCAATCACTTTTGGGTATTGTGACACCAATGTTGCAACTTTATGTTTGTGTTTCCTGAAAAGTGTGCACTGGAATTTGTGATACAGAGTTCTCTTGAGGAACAGCACCAACTCTTCACTCCAACTTTACACTCCATACACCATCATCATCATTCATTCTCCTCCTCCTCATCATCCTCATCATCGTCCTCATCTTCCTCCTTATCATCATCATCATCATCATTGTCATCATCACCCTCGTGATGATCATGATCATCCTCTTCATCATCCATGTACATGTATCACTAAAATGTGATACTTTGCAATTAACTAAGAAAATTGGTGTTATTATGGGTTATGTATAAAAATCTCATTTACTTTGCACGGTATCAACTATCATCGAGTTCATCACAGTTATGCACCATATCACCTAAAAACTATCAAATCTGGGGGAAAAGTGAATAAGATATATTTTTGTCTCATTTTCATATTGTACAGTATGTATTTAATGTCCAAAAACATGTCACTGACATAATAAGACAAAGTGTTAAAACTTTGAGAAGTATAGGGACCTATTTTGTATTATGATATGTTTGTATAATGTGTCTAATGTGCTCACATAAAATACATTTGGCTGTGTATTCACTTTTGTTTTCAGCCCTTGAGACAAAGGGTATGTTCAGGCTTTTTTTTTGGGGGGGGGTAGGGGTGGAGGTATGAGGGGGAGGTGGTACCATGTAAGCTGAGCACTACCATTGGTTCATGCATGGCATACCAAGACATGTAAGTTTTACCAAAATGTCTTCTATATTTCTATTAATGACTTTTTGAAATGGCCTCACAAAATGTGACAAAACAATCTTTCTTGAAAAAAAAACACAAAAGAAGGTATACTTTAATAAAAAATAAAAAAAAGATCAGGGTGTAGGTGAATAGCCTTAGTTGTATGTGTAATCTTTCCAACAAGTTAAACTGCATGCAAATTCAGAGAAAAATTGTACGTAGTGCCAGTCATCTCTAACTTTGACACTCACTTATTATTAAAGTGGAGCACCCATCACTAAATGTTTATTTGTTAGATATCACATGGAATATCAGTATCAGAATTTAGGTGCACTAACATTGTACAGCACTGGATATCATGGTACATACATGTGTATTGCATAATTATCGCTTGACAACTTTGTTGGCACAAGAGGAACTGTTCATTTAATGAGCACATCAGTTTTATTGTCACAATCTATGTAATATCAACCATGTGACCTTTATATTCAAAATCTTCATAGATGTTTTGAAATGTAAAAAGTAATTTACATAATTGTGAAGGACTCAGTTTTCTCTGCTGACAATTACAGTACATGTTACTACCAGTAGTCTTACCATTCTGTAATGTAATGCTACTTACTGTGCATTAAAATTGTATAAATTTGACAACAGTCATACATTTTATAACCATATTTTGAATTGATATTTATAATCTACTTGGTTACAAAATTATGAATAATGTATATTTTCATTTTATTTCGAGTACAAAGTTCTGTGTTCATCAACATGGATTTGCGGAAGCAAAACTTAAAAGCAAAAAAACAAAATTAATAATAATAGATAATAATAATGATAAAAATAACACTAAAATTGAATGAACAGTCATACATTTTATTACCATATTTTGAATTGATATTTATAATCTATTTGGTTACAAACTTATGAATAATTTATATTTTCATTTTTTTTTTAGTACAAAGTTCTGTGTTCATCAACATGGATTTGTGGAAGCAAAACTTAAAAGCAAAAAAAAAATAATAATAATAGATAATAATAATAATGATAAAAATAACACTAAAATTGAATGCATGAGGTTTTTTTTTAACCAGACAAGGACAAAGGCTCTGAAAATTTGTAACTCTATGTATTTACCCAGTTTTTCTAAAACTTTCAGGGGTGAGTTTCTTAGATTTTTCTGCCTTTTTTTTCAAAACAAGTTGCTATCAGTTGGAAGTCCCCTTAAACTCTCGAGTACTTGTTGACTAAACATATAACCGACTATTCATTTTTTCCACTTTAGAACTCTGAATTTCGACTTGGACGTGAACAATCCCACGGTTACCGTTCGGCCTTCCAGCATGAGTATCCAGCCAGCCAGCATTCACTGCACAGCAGGCGTCACAGCCAGCCATCAGGGGCAGAGCCACCGCCTGAAAGAATGTCCTCATCCCCATACTCAGGTATGTAACTGATGTTTGTTTATCTGTCAGTCTGTCAATATGGCTGTTTCCAAAAAATATGTAAATTCTAGGGCTGTATAGAATATAGAATTTTAGGGCTGATTCCTCAAAATATTGATTTTTTTTTAACCTGTATGCATTTGTATGGTTATGGCCAAGGTCATGCTACAGGTTTTGGAATGAGGAAGAAGATACAGTTCATATTTCAACATCAAATCATGAGATTCTAAGTAAATTTATACTTTTCACTTGGTATACATGTATATTTTCTTAATGTTTTAACAAATTAGCATTTAATATGAGGACTGCTGCAAAGGTAGGAGCTATTATACAAATATGTATGGCCATGAGCGGCTCTAGTTAAAACTATAGGGCCCGAGGTGATTGCAATAGTACTATTTTGCTGAGGGGCGTAGCCCCGAAGCAAAATAGTACTACTGCAGTCACCGAGGGACCATAGTTTGAAACTAGAGCCTCGAATGAAGGCCGTACATATTTTTTTTATAAACTACATTCATATATTCATTGTTTATTGATTGGTTAAAAGATTTCAATAAGTGTACCGGTGTGCAATTAACGTGAACGTTAACTCGGCGTTAACTAACGTTAGATCTAACTTATGTTATAGGTCACTATTCACAATTAAATACATGTAAGTAACGACTAACGTTGCTTACCGTACAGAACAGTGCTTGTACCCCCAAGACATTAATGAAAAAAATAAAGTAAAAAGTTGTAAAAGCAAAACTGTATGTAGCGTGGGTTTCGAACCCGGGTCACACGCGCAATAAGTTCTAAACGATGTGACATGCGCGCTATCCAATGTAGCAACACAACATGACTCCACAAGCGTCGTGCTCTTTAGCTATATGAAGCAAGAGTTCCGAAAGTTCGTGGAATAATATAGCGTCGGGCATATGTGTTGCTAACCAAGAATTCACACTTGGTCATTTTATAGCGAACAATTTAATATCATTATTCCCAAATAATATCTGCCGATGATGGTAAATTAGACTTAAGCTATCGGCGACACGAAATGAGCCAGATATTTGACATTCGCTCCCGCATTCGTTACTGTGCAATCGTGACATGTGTAGCATAGCTGTTTGTAGCTCCTGCCACAGCGCAGGGAGCGGCACGACGAAATATATACAAGCTTATCGTGAAAAAACAAGGACATAATTTAATGAGTAAAATGCATAATATCAACAGGGAATTACATACCTTTCCGATAGTGTTACATTTATGACACCATTGTTTGAATTTCATAATAAAAACTCAACATTTCCAGAGTTTTTTAGTGGGTTTGATGTGCGTTGAATAATCGCTGCTGGCATAAGCCAGCATGAGCTCCTGCTCTGATTGGCTAAATGCAGACATATCGAACAAATCGTGGAGCAAATCAGATTGCGACAAAAGTACTATTTACGGCTTTGAAGTACTATTTACGGATTTTAAGTACTATTTACGGCTTTGAAGTACTATTTACGGATCCGTAAATAGTACTTTCTCACAAACTCGCACGGTAGTGTGTTTATTTTTCATCATGTGACATTCTTTTAACCAATCAATGAACAAGAATATATGAATGCAGTTCATAAAGTATTCTATTTTGGAGGTATTTTATTTTCATTTTAAAATCCATGGACTATTATTCAAACAAATCGTGTAACTACATTTACTATACATATGAGCAGTTCTTATTTGTATTTATGCTCAAATACAGTAATGTATTTGTATGTTCCACTTCAAGTTGATTGTGGCTTAAGGCATTGTTTGAATCAAATTACTTATATTGTTCAGAACTTACAATTTATTTTCTATTCCTGTTTCTAACAATATGATAATACGAGAAGTGAAGAAAAATGTTGATATAGTCCAATTTTCATAGCATTTTGATTTGTCCACTGTATGACCCCAGGGGACCACCGCACTCCTCGTCACCGTCAGGTCCACCATCCGGCCACAGCCTTTGCCACCCAGCTGACCGACCTGGACCCTACCTACCACCAGCCTGCCCCACCCACCCGGGACGAGATGCCACCGGTCTACGCCCACCACCACCACCAGGGGCCACGGCAGGTCCAGAGTGCTGGGTCAGTGCAGACCAGACAGGTCAAACCAACGTCCTACGTGCCAGGTAGGATACCCCACTGGTATTCTCTAGATTTCCTTTAAAAAAAAAGTTTCTGAAAAAAGTAAAAAATTTCCTCCTCCCTTGCCAAAAAAGCTACAAGCAAGGACTATTTGATGTGGTTTGGAAAATGAATGTACAAGTTTTCTCAAATTTGATGTGGCGGGTTGTTGCGAATTGCAGTTGCAAAATACGGGCAAAATTAATGATAAATCTATGTGTGTATTTTTGTGTGGCTTCACACTGCTTCTACAAAGATTGTGTGGCAAGCACCTCAATTAAATGGGAAATTGCAATTCTATATTGTCTCTCTCCCCTTTATTATACAGTTAAATCCTTGAAGATTGATGCAACATGTGTGTGGGTGTGTGTTATAGGCTCTTACGAACATTGTTGTGCTACATAATTTCATCTTTGACCCATAAATTCCAGGATCTAACCCATAAAAAGCCTAATGGGTGGCACTTTGATCTTTTCACACATTGTTTGTCAATAGTTCTTTTACTTTTGATTAAATTGCAGAGCAGATCCCACTTTTAAAGTTTGCAAAAAAAGTGGACAAATAATCAATTTAAAAAGGTCTGCTCCTGTGGGTCTGCTGCATCAAACACTGTTCCAAAGAGTCTTTACTGTTCATGGTTTCTGGTATTTCATGGGGCTCTTCTTAATTTTCTAAATCTAGATTTGAATGTTATCGTGGAATTATTGCACCAAAGAAACATATGTAAGTGACATTGCACTACTCATCATGTAAGAAAAATAAAATCACTCCACCATTTCATAGACTTAACAGTTTTTGTAGAGCTACAAGAAATATGAAAAGGAATTAAAGTAGAATATGAAGATGGGGACGAACAACAATTCAAGCATGTTATAAAAACACTAAGCTAATAGCTCATTCCAACCCATGAATTTTTCTCATCATGCATCATTCATTGCCATCACATATAATCAGAGGACATGCCATCTCAAGAGGATGCTGCAGAGCCAGGTATGGTATGACCTCTGACCCCTGATGATAACGTTGGAATGGTGTACAGCTACATCAAAAACATTTGCTGCATTTTTTTTTTCAGTTGTGTGCAAATGGTTGTAACATTTATGAAGGCTTGAACTACTTGTGACATTTATACCCATTTCAGACTGGGGGTAGCCTCTTGGGAGAGTCTACGGGTGGTCTCCATGAAGTGTTTGGTTTGAAAACACATTTGAGGGTAGTTACTGGGGGAAGTCCCGCAAAAGAGTTCAGGACAATAGGAGGGCTTCCCCTGAATTCCTCAGGTGAAAGGCCATCTCCGAGACGTCTGATGCAATATTACCTGAAATGTTTTGCTTTTTCTGATATCAAAAATTTTGTTCTGCATCATTTGTACTCCATAAATTAGGGAAGATCCGTTCCTTCATTGACATCCACACAACAGAATATTTAGTCCATGCTTTTGTGATGAGCTGTATAGATTTCTGCAATAGTCTTCTCATTAATGAGTTACTAGTTTGTCATGATCAAAGATTGCAAGTTATTCAGAACTTAGCAGCTCAGTTAGTGTCTCACTCAAAGAAACATGAATCAATATCACCTTGCAAAACTTCACTGATCTGGTACCAGTCCATTCCCAAATTATATTATTAGCTTGTAAATACTTTCATGACCTAGCTGACTCCGTCGTATCTGAGTGAACGTCTCACTGTAAGCAAGAAAAATGCATTCATTATTCCAACACTTCTTACCAAAGCATATGGTGAACATAGCATTGCTCACACTGCTCCAATTTTATAAAACACCCTCTCAGATGTTAGTCATTTTACAAGTTTGCTTTGAATACACACTTGTTTGAAATCGCCCAATATATCTTGAACCATATATAGTACCTCTCTAATCCCTCTTTTTCTATTTTCTTATAGTGCATAGTGACATGCCCAGCAATGTGTTGTGTGCTTTATAAGCATTGTTCATTATTGTTATTATATTTGTAACAATAATGGAAATATGGCAAAGAGGGCAGGCAATTTTTTTAAGCTTCTGAAGCAATTACTGCCAAGAATTTGTTATGAGTTATAACCATCTGCTACTTCAAAGCTATCAAGTGGACAAAATTTGGTCTGAAAAGAGGATGAATTTTGTGAGCAATATCAAGTTATGAGAGAGCAGCCGTAAAGGCACTGATCAAAGACAATAAACCACCAACTTTACCTTTACCTTTCCCCAGTGATCAATAATTTTGAAATGGCAGTGCAGTTTTCAGCAAAATCATGTATTCAAGTTTGATTTTACCAGAAAGATCATGTTTCTACCTGTTTTTAATTTGATCATCTTTTTGAGAACAATTTATATTATAGTGTATTAGTTCTGTACTGTTGCAATTGTGTATAGTCACTATAGCAATTAGTAGTAGTAGTACATCTAGTCACATCACAGAGCACATATACGCTGTAGTTATGTGCATTCTTAACACCACCTGTAATACATTCACTGTACACTCAGATGTACACAACACATTTCACAGTTGAAATATTTCACTGTCATTTCACACACTGTTTAATCACAATACACATTCCAGTCATCTGCACCTGTTCGTTGCTTTCACAGTAGTTTATTAATAATTAAACTGAGTTCTGTGGCTAAGTGCATTTTCATTTCCACCATAGTTTTGCTGTTTTGTTTTGTGTGTTTCAACTTTCAGATTTGTAGCATGCATTGTAGGCCTACTATTTGTCATGATTGCATGCTTATAATGGTCATGTACATAAAACAGGCAGTAAGCAGAATGATAAATGGCTCAAAATTAATGTTAGCAGTGGTACGGTGGTGCTTCTTAATGTTATTGTCATAAAAAGTAAATTTCATAACTTACATAAATGCTATGTGTATTTTCTCCATTGAATTTACATGTATGGTATATTTCTCTTTGTAGCTGATTTGTTACTGAAAAACTTTTTATATCTCTCTGAAAAAGAAAAGCATTTCTGTGAAACTTTGCTTATTTGTTATTACATGTATTTGTGAAGTTGTGATGAATGTCCAACTTTTTAATCATGTTACATTGCTTTGCAGTCATATCTTTTAATATTTTTACTGTTATATTATATGCTTTAGGTTATTCTACTCCCCCTAAAAGAAATTTAACAAACAAAAGATAAAATCATTTTACAATGATAATTTTGCTGTTAAATTATCATTCATACCTCTTTTGATTTAAGAATGAGAAAAAAAAATCTTGTTTAAGAAATTGAATTAATCATTTTTCAAAACAGTAGTGACAAAAACCAACTAGAACAATTTTTTCTTTTTATTTGACTGTTTAAGCAACTAACAGTGTTTTGAATTTTTGTTGTGTTATCTAAAGCTCTTTTAACCTTTTAAATTTTATGTTTTCAGTTCACAAAATCAGCAAGACTATAGAAATAGTTTAGATGTTCGGTAACCTATTTCTGTTTCAGTGTTTCTTTTGAGTTTGCACAATTCACTTATTCTTTCCTTCTTTATATGTCTTTCTTGTGTTCATGACTGCGTGTGATTGAAGCACTAGCCTTGGCATGTGCATGACTTTTTTTCAAAACTTTGAATTTATCTGACCTTTGACCTTTAACCTAACTGCTGCTCTTCGTTGCAGACTTGGGTTCACCGTCTCAGCTCACAATACGCAATCACAACCCAGGTATTGGTATGGTTTGGTTTGCACGGAAATAAGGTTGATTAATTTCATTAATTTGACTTATTTATACTTGTATGCATGTCTATTATTGCTTCTCATCTCTAACTTGGGCTCTGCATAGTATACTCACTTGTATATCATACATACATACATATATGAATTCTACCATTCAGTCGATTGTAAAAGTTTTTCTTATTTGAAAGCCCTTTCTACACTGTTGATATTGGAAAATCAGAATTTTCCTGTTGCTTAGATAGTTGTGCTTTTGTATTAGTACAAGTTCATACATGAACTGTCTAAAAATAAAAATGAAATGAATTAAAATTGTAAAAACACTTTTACACTTTGAAAATATTATCACTGTTTAAATTTGAATTTTAAGTGGTGCAGTTACAGACTATAATAATTATATATTTTGCATTTCAATATAACCTCACATATAATTTTGCCATATGTTATGGGCTGTAAATCTCATATACCCATTATTTTTTCAGGAAAATGTTTACTTAACATACATGCATCAAATAACACATCCACCATATTTCTTTTTAAATTATTACTGTGACATCATGATGATAGGCCTGTGGTATTTATTGGTATTAATGGCAAATTCAAACTGATACAGAATATGACATATTTGTTTTCATCTGTTGACAGCCTATACTCTTTTTCATTCATTTTAAACTTCAGTGGAATGTGTAGATATTTATGATGTGCAGGAAAGTGCCTGCTACTGTGTGTGATTGTTTATTTTCTTCAGAGGTTGCAGGATGATGTTTCAGAAGTATAATCTCAAATGTAACTCAAAACAACTTGTGAAATGTGACGTGATGTATTTAATGTATATATTGTTGAGAAAAAAGAGCAGATTTTGGCACAAAAAAAAGAAACATGGTGAAATTGTCTCACGAAACGAGTGAAACTTAAAATCCATTAAGCAAATACTCCTCAAACGGTGATCCAACATTTGCTCTGGCAACAGTTGCTCCAGGGACAATATCTCAGTAGACAAAGAGTTAGGGTTAGGGTTGCCATTGGGTTTCCAGTTCAGAATATGGTTAGGGTTAGAGTTTGGGTTAGGGTTAGGGCTAGGATTAGGGTTCGGGTTAGAGTTGACCGGTTAGTACATGAAATAATGGTTGGATCAATTGTCGCCGAAGCAAATGTCAGACATTTGCTCAAACAAAAATGTTCTAATGTATTTGTATTGTATATCTTTAAGAAACAAATTGTTATTCTGTGCCTGCATTTACTGCATATATTATCCACCAGTCATGCAACTTAAAAATGTGGCATTTATATATGTAGCCTATACGAGGGTAGGCTGAAAAGTTCGTAGCCTGACTACGAAGGAGTTATCCTACAGCAATGTGCTAAATTCAACCTTTTCTGATACTAACTGCATTGTTTCTATTTGTTTCTATTGTTTCTATTCAGATACCTTTTCTCTTTTTGCTTTTACAAATGATTTTACATTGACAGTCAAGGTTTTTGTCAATGGTCATTTTTGGCAGATTTTTGATGGCAGAGACTTGTCCTTCCAGACAGGAGTCATCTTTCTGGGCTCTTTCCAGGCTCTTCTGAGATTCTTTCTTGTGTCTCTGCCACATTTTAAGCTAACAACTTACTTGAGTCAAAACTAGCACAACCCTTTCAAAGTTCAAAGTATTATATCGTAAACAGTTGTTTAACAATTTGCGAACTGCGAACATACTGTGATTAAGATGGGTATTATTATTGTGATTTTTGTTTCAGGATAATTACTCAATTTGAGTTATACAGCCTCCCCCCCCCCCTTCCTCTTTTTCTTTTCTTTTCTGTGTGATTGTGAGCAGTTGTGACAGTGTCGTTGATGATGTCTATGAGTGTGTTTTGTATGTGTGTTTGTGTGTGTGCATTGTGTGTATGTGTGTGTAATTATGTTAATGTCAATGTGCTCAAGTAGAAAGTTTTAATCCATTTTGACTTTTTGTAATATTAAGGTAACTTGTTTAATTAATTGTAGTGTCATTTATTTGATACACATGTATTTTGTGCTATTTTTGTTTGGGCACCCAGCCCCAGCAAGCATTCGCTTTATTCGGGGTACCCTGATCTGATATTGATTTGTATTCTTTGTAAATGTATGAATTTGTCATTTTTTAATGGTCAAATAAATTGAAATTGAATTGAAATTGAGTTGCATTCTCAACAGTGAGAACCACATTTGGGTCGATTTTTTTTTTCTTCAATGACACATGTCTGTTCAGGAAAATCTTTGCCATTAAAAATCTGTAAAAAATGACCATTTTTCAGAACCTTCAACTGCCAATGTTAAATCAATTTTATCAAAAAAACATGAATTGATATCTGAAAAGAAACAATGCATTTCGTATCAGAGAAGGTTGAATTTAATACATGACTAGTTTCATTGCTGTAGGATAACTCCTTAGTCATGCAGGCTACAAACTTTTCAGCCTACCCTCGTATAAGTGCATTTATGGAGATGATTAATTGCTTGATCATGTCTTATTTCAAACAGATTATAGTACAAACTAATATATCAACACACAAACCAGAAAAAAAAAGCAAAACAATACTAAAAGATGGCCAGCAGGTAGTCAGTTGTTAAAAGAAAAAAAAATATCTATGATTCTGTCAATTTTCTAAAATCATTATAATGTGAAATTCAAGATACCATTGTATATTCATTCACATTATATGCAAATAATAGGAAGATGAATTGCAGAAGAACATGAAACAAATATATGAGGATTTCATACCCAATGTTTATCCTTCCATAAAACTGGAACTCATGTATTGTGCATTTTGTTTATATTTAAATATTTTATATATTACATAATACCATAATTAGTAATATAAAAGGGACAAAATGCTTTATGATAATGTTTGACTTGGGAGATGATTATACTCACATGGAATTTATTCTGTGGCTTTTATAATCTTAACTTCTGCCAAGCACTATAAACCCCAATCAGTTCTTATCATGTACATTAAACACACTTCATTTTTATATAATAATCGTTAGCATCCAAACTATCACAGATCTTCCAAGAAACATTATTATCATATCGATCATCATGAAGCGTTATTGCATACAGCATATCAGCAGTTTATGCATGTTTCCTTTGTGACTTTTAGAATGTTTGCGAGGTCATTTGAATCATTGAGAGATAATTTGGACTATATCCCACAACACAAAGTTACAATTTCAAGAAAAAGAGGTTTGAATTTTTCAAAGTAATTATGAAGACACAGAGGGCATTATCAAAACTGTGTTTTAATGGCAGTGCAGTTCTTCTCCAATGTTGTAAAATGTATCAAAAGATATGTGGTCCTGAAACTTAATACCACAGTGTTTCTATCTTACTTTTGTCCAAACTGTCAGTTTTTCCACTTTATCTCATAAAGGGTCAATTTCAATCTGAAGCCCTACAGATACCTATCGTTATATTTTAGCAAATCATGAACATAAGTACAGCTTATTGCACTTAATCATAATGTAAAATGTGATCTCCAATGGATCCAAGTCCATCTTGGATGTGTATAATGTATTTTCATCCTGGCTCCACCATTCCTTTATTTTCAGGTGACCGTGTGCTATTCACAGAGACTCCCTCCTTACCCGGAGTTCCCATTGTCTATAGGACACAGGAAGAGAGGAACTGTAACCCAGACAGACTTAATCTGGATAGGTAAGACAAGAAAATGTTGGTATAATAACCTGGATTTTTATTTTTATTATTTTGAAGGGGGAGGGGGTAGTAATTGAATATCTTCAACAAATTGTATTTGATCAGATATGTAGGAATATATTCCTAAGTATCATGCAATTATTTCCTCTTAAGGAGTGTTTTTTGGTTTTGTGTGTTTATACACAAATACAAACACATATTCTTGAAGTGCCATGGTGTACAAAAAAAAAAATGAATGCTGTATTTCCCACAGAACCAAGGCTGTTTATGGTCCATTGTTGGAGACATTGGGGCCCCATTCTATAATGAATAAAAAAAAATACTACTCGATTCAGCTTTGATAGTTGACTTATAAGTTGGTAATATCACCAGGGCATAATTTTATTATTGTCATTTGTTGTTGCTTTACTCATGTGGTACATATGCAAACTTTTGTACGACATATTACAAGATACTTTATATACACACAGTATCTTTTAATATACTGTAATTTATGTCAATCTGTTATTTCAGTGATTAATCAAAGTTGTTGATTACCTTATTCTCCCACAGGAGGAGATTGACTATTTGTCCCATCTTAGAAGGAGAGGACCATCTCAGACTGCTAAATTTCCAGCACAATGCTATCAGTAAAATTGAGCACCTGTCATCACTGAGACGACTCATCTTTCTGGACTTGTATGACAACCACATAGAGGCTATCTCAGGTCTGGATACCCTCAAGTCCCTAAGAGTTCTCATGCTGGGGAAAAATAGGTATGATAGTAACACTAATAACTATGATCAAAGTCAACGTGATGATGATGATGGTGATGATGGTGATGATGGTGGTAATGGAGGTGATGATGATAGTGATGATGATGAAGATGATGAGGAATGATTTTTATGAGTACTATTATGATGAGGATCAGGATAAAATATAGTGATGGTGGTACATGTACTGGATCTGATGATAATAGTGATGATGATGGTGATGAGGAGGATGATTTTGATGAGTATTATGATGAGGATGGGAATATGGTGCAGAATGATAATGATGATGATGAGAAATATGTGGGATGTTGATGATAATGATAATAATGATGATCAAGATTATGCTGTTTATGGTAGTGATGGTGATCAAAATGATGTTAATAAATAAGATGATGATGGTGATGATAATTATGATGGATGATTATGATGCTTATAAATGATAAAGATCATGATCATTAATTATGTTAATTTTCTTTATTGCAGTGATGGTGATGATGAAGAAAAAATAATGGTGGTCCCAATGATGATATTGTGATGTTAATGTTAATTTAAATGGTGATAATACTGATGATGATCATGATGATGATAATGTAGTGTAATTCTGCATCCACCTATTGGGATTTCTGATGGAACTTTCGTAAGATGTAATCAGGGGTTAAAAACTTTGGTATCTCTACTCTGTAAAGTGATGAGAGTCATGCAATTATGCCTATGTGTGATGTGCTATGTAAAAAAATGTTTTATTATTATTATTATTATTAAAAATTAAGTGTAATGGTTATTTGTATCTTATTTGTACATCAAATGTGCCTTTCTAATATTTCTCCTAGGATACAAAAAATTGAAAACCTGCATAGCCTCGTGAAGCTTGATGTTCTTGATCTCCATGGCAACCGCATCGCCAAAGTGGAAAATCTGAACCACCTTCAGGAGCTGAGAGTCTTGAATCTGGCAGGAAATGAGATCACTCATGTGGACAACCTGTGTGGAATGGACTCCCTGACGGAACTCAACTTGAGGAGGAATAAAATAACAACTGTGGTCAGTATGATAATTTATATATGTTTAACTGTGTTAAAATTCCACATATGATAACAGGAAAAAAGCAACCATTTATAATAGTTGAGGTTGTTGGTGCTGTTGTCAACAACTCTTGTATTGATAGCTTTGTTGATGTTACATCATTTGTGCTGGAAGACGGCATACTGTGTCAACAAAGATTCTGATTTTGTCAACATTAAACTAGAAATTCTCATGTAACATGGAATGTAAGTAAGTCATTGAAAGAATGTGTTGTCAAAATCCATTGCAAAATTTACTTGAAAAAGAAAGCATACAAACCAAATGAAAAAATACAAGTGCATCAGTTCTGTGACACCATCACATGTGCTAAACTGGAGTCACCAATGTTACATTGAGAGCCGTATCAAAATTTTCCTGGTTTGGAATAAGGTTTCTGACAACTTCAGTCAGAAGGGTAATCTTAAATTGACAGATTCATGGTGAAATATCAGCTTAGATATCATTACTTCCAATTAAATTGAAGCAGTAGTGACATGAATTGTTGTTGCTCGTAACAGTCAATGATTATGTCTTGTCAACATTTGTCAACAAGAGTCATTAATTTTACGTGACTTGTTAACATGAGATATTAAATTTGACCTGATTGTACACAGTAAATCACATTGTGTAAAAAACTGTAGACTGTTTGTCTCAACTAAGTTGTAAATACAAGGATCATTTTATCATGGTATTTAAGATTGTGTGAAAAAAGTGTGTATACTATTCATTGAAATGAGGTGGAAAAAAGGAGAAATTACCACTACAGAAATCATATCCCAGGGCTCGACACTAGTAAAATTTCATGTCGGGCAAGTAAAAATTCAGAATGTTGAAATTTACTTGCCCGACTGGGCAAGTAAAATATTGATCATGAAATGAGCAAAATTTGTCCAAAAACCTTATCAAAAACAAACAAAATATGTCTAAAATTTTGGGTTCAGTAAATGCATGCTAACTTTCATCATTATTTTGTCCATTGTACTTAATTTTATGACTCTTTATATTCATAAATCACACCTTTTGCAACCCCCAGAAATAATTTTTAAAAAAAGTCCCATGTCCAAAGGCCCTATTGGTTAAAATTAGTGAGAAATCACTTTTTATGTGTTTGATTGTTTATTTTCGGGCAAGTAAATTTTTCATTTGGGCTAGTAAAAATCTGAAAATGATAATTTCACTTGCCCAAAGGGCAAGTAGGAAAAAAAGTTCTGTCTACATTTAGTATTGATTCATGATTTCAGGTTGATGTGGATACATTACCAAGCTTGCAGAGGCTTTTTCTCAGCTTTAATCTTATAACAAGGTAGGTATTTCAATCAAACGCATTGCTCTACCAGTACAGGATATGAAGTAGTGCAATGGACTAAATTCTCTCATTCCTATCATGCTGAACTCATCACAACAGTACATCAACGAAATCAAGAGTTGTTAATTAAAATGATTCAAAGAATATTGTGTTAAAATAATGATCACAGTGTGAGATTTCTTTAAAAATTCAGGTTCTGCAACTTGCTGTAATGCTGTTCTATGAATATGTTATGTGTGATATTTTTATGCCTGTATCTGCACCAAAAGCGCTGGAGGCATCATGTTTTTTAGTTGTCTGTGTGTGCGTGCATGCGTGTGTGTGTACATCCATCTGTCCATCCATCCATCCATCCATCCATCAGTTACCGGTTCTCTTTACACAATTAACTTAAGAATTGGTGATTGAATTTTGATGAAACTGGGATCACAATGTACTTTGATGCAACAATGAACTAAATTTAAATTTTGGAGGTGAGAGGTCAAAGTCAATGGTCACAAGGCCTCATGTGTATATGCCTGAATTGGGATCATTATATCTTGTTGACCATTTTAATTATTTAAGTTGAGGGTTTCATTGAAATAACTGTAAAACTTATGTTTTTAATTGATGAAATTTCTTTGAACTATGAAATGTAATTGCTTTTTTACAACTGTTAATACAGTGTATCTAGAGCATTGTTACTAATTCCAAAGAATTCCTGTCATATTGTGCTCTGCTTGTATAAACTTCGAGTTGTGGGGGGAAAAAATTGAAGTGACAGATTTCTGTTGTTGCAGATTTCAGTGGATGAGTTTTGAGCAATTTAGTTTTTGTTTTAGGAGAGCTTTTTGCATGTTATTTCACATAGGAGTTAGCAATATTGATCTTGAGAATATGTCCCCACGTTAAATCTTGTTTTCTTCTTTCCTCCTTAGCTTTGATGACATCTCATGTTTGAGTAACTCCACATCTCTGACCGAAGTCTCGCTGGATGGTAATCCTTTCTGCCAAGACTCAGCCTACAAGTACACCCTGATACGTCAGATGACTTACCTTAGGCAGCTGGACATGAAGAGAATAACTGTGAGCAAACCACCACTCTGTTCCTACATGTTGATATTTTACCCATTGAAGAAGAAGTGTCCTGTTAATATTCAACTAGATGACGAAGAACTCTCATGTTAATATTTAAGCTAGCTGTTGAAGAAGAACTCTTTAGTAATACTTGTCAAATTTAAGAAGTCTCAAACTTATTTACTGATAAACGTAAACTTTTCAAGCATGTGATTGTGAATAAACTGTAACTTGAGTAGTCACAGATGTATTTTGTCTTACCACAAATGTTAGATTCAATAATATGTGGGTTAAAGTGATTAATTACTTGGTAAAATGTAAGAATTCATCTCCAAAACAATCATTCAGTCATTTAAAAGAGAAAAACCATGAATACTCAGTTTTGTCATGTCCATTTTCCGTCATAAACTGCTGTGTTACAATTAAAGAGTCAGCCTGATTAATAATTCATGTGTGACGATTATCCATACATATGTTGCGCCCAGTGGCAGTATGACTTACCAAATATTTGCATTTTAGGGTGTTTACTATTCAAACACTATTATTTAACTAATATATCAAAGTTTGACACCATTTTAAATTGAACATCTACAATGTTAGAGTCTTTAAAAAAACTTAATATCTTGTAATCAATTCAGTTGTACAAATTCTATGTGATAGTAGATGTGAACATGACACTGTTTTGATTCTTTAATTTGTGTAATTGTTACTTGCTACAGGAGGAGGAAAAGAAAGCTGCCATGGCTGTAGTGAAGAAAGAGGAACAGAAAAAGAAAGAAATTAGTAGGCTGGCATTAATGAAGGTAAGTAGTACCTGAAGTGGTTTCAATTAACACTCTGCTGTCGTTTTTATGAACACTACGGAAGATTGAAAGCCAATCATCCATCTGCATTCAAAGAATACAGAACAATGAGAGAAAGAAAATGGTGCAAGTTTGAGCAACTTCAGCTGAATACACAAAGGTCATGAATATTCAAAGTTTATTTCGTTGGACTTCTTCTTGTGGGTAATCCTCAAATTTACAACTGTCACTTACCAGGGACACTTACAGATTTTCAAATTTTTTTTTTTTATACATCTGGCTACGGGACATATTATGGTATCACGCTCGGTGACCGTCTGTCTGTCTGTCCGTCCGTTAACTTTTCCTTGTAAATGCGATAACTTCAGTTTAACGTAACCTAGCCTCATATAATTTGGTGTGTATGATACTAGCATGGATCCCAGGAAGCCTATTCATCTTCAGGTCGAAAGGTCAAAGGTCAAGGTCACAGTGACATGTTTTCATCTTACCCTTGTGAAGTCCTTGTAAATGCGATAACTTCAGTTTAACGTAACCTAGGCTCATATAATTTGGTGTGTATGATACTAGCATAGATCCCAGGAAGCGTATTGATTTTGAGGTCAAAAGGTCAAAGGTCAAGGTCACAGTGACATGCTTTCATCTTACCCTTGTGAAGTCCTGGTAAACGTGATAACTTCAGTTTAACTTAAGCTAGGCTCATATAATTTGGTGTGTATGATACAAGCATGGATCCCAGGAAGCCTATTGATTTTGAGTTCAAAAGGTCAAAGTTCAAGGTCACAGTGACATGTTTTCATTTTCCGCATTACAGGCAGGCGTATTATGTGCTCGCCCCAGCGACACTCTTGTTTTTTTTGGGGGGGGGGAGATATTAGTTAAGCAGTTGACCTAATTCTTTCAGGAAAGTTACCAGAATCATTTTAGCTATGTAATTGCAATTTGAACAACAAGCATTAAAGGCAGTAGATCTCATTTGCAAACATCCCCGCAGACCAGGAAAAGATAACCCATGCCCTTAGGCTATTGATGAAGGGCATGTCTGTGAAATCTGGGGGCCAGAAATTACCTAGAATTCGAAAAATGTGAAAGATAAACAATAGCCGTTTAGTGTATGTACTATGGTAGGAATTTTTTTCTCGCAAGAAACAAATTTAAATCAGAGTCTTAACAGTCACTAAAATTCTACTTGCTAAAGGTTCCCAGATGGCATTTTCTTCTAAATACCATTGTATTTACACAATGTTAATTTGTAGGCATGTAAAAGAGATCCCCTGCCTTTAAAGAAATGGGATGTTTGATTAAAAATGAAATTGTTAATGAAAATTTGTGTACAAATTTATTAGAGAGTTCTCCAGACTTGGCCCTTGATGCACTATTACATATGAATCACTTGCAGGATGTCCATTGTACTCAAGAATGGATGAGGTCCTATTTTGTAGTAATATCTTTCACTGAAACTATTGCACTTCAAAATTTGTGCCGAATGGTGAATGAAGCATGCCGTAAGTGCAACAAATGAAGGACATAAAGACTTACAGAAAACTACCCAGTTACCCCGTGTTATTTGTATTATTTTGATGTATATTTATTTTTTGAATGTTAATATGTGTGTAGGAGAAACGTCGGCTGGCCATC
Organism: Eucidaris tribuloides; assembly: GCA_001188425.1. Classification (NCBI taxonomy): domain Eukaryota; kingdom Metazoa; phylum Echinodermata; class Echinoidea; order Cidaroida; family Cidaridae; genus Eucidaris; species Eucidaris tribuloides. The sequence goes on from JZLH01S0598391.1 coordinate 24,924, forward strand.
AAAAATGCAGCCAGGCAGTGGGAGGCAGCCAAGAGCTCTGCCATGGCCAAAACATCACGTCTACAACAAGCACCGATATATGGTGGGGGAGAGACGGGGAGAGATAGTGGACTGGTCACACCAGAAACCCAGGAGAGCAGACCAGGGTAAGGTTAACACAAGGCTTGACACTAGCAGTAAATTTTGCTTCTGGGCAAGTAAAAAGTTTTAACTCTAAAATAAAAAAGTTTATTAAAGACTTGTGTTTTTCAATCTAGTTTCCATTTTGTATAAACTCCATTTGAGTAGAAATTGCTTTCAGCAAGGTACTATCTCAAAAGAAACACTATTAACAAGTATTTTGTTCACTAGGGCAGGCAAGAATTTTGTTCGGGCAGCTAAATAAAAGAAAAAAAAATTTCTTGACCAGTCGGGCAACCAGCCAGGCAACCAGCCAAAAAAGTTAGTGTGGAACCCTGGCTAAAGCTCAGTGACATGATTGTGAGAAATAACAAATGCCTTTAGAACCAATCTGGTTGAAAGATAAACCGAATGTACACCAGCTGGAGTGGATCTCCTGGCTGGAAGGATTTGTCTCGAGTTTGTTTACTTCAGGAGAATCAAGCATGAACAGACCAGCAGTTTAATTTTATTGGGGCACGATAGATTCAATCCCCATAGAATGCTACACTACAAATTTTTCTGTTACAAGGCATACTTATGGACATTATTTTAAAATGAGTCAACTTTTGACTACAAAATTTTCACAGTAGAATCCCTGCATAGTTTACTTGATTCTAGAATAATTTTACCACAAGTTGAGGAATACCCCCCGTCATGTCATTTACCTTTAACACTAGATTCTTTGTACTTTATGATATGGATACTCAATTTCTCGGTAAACTTTGAAGTTAATCCGACAAGATGAATGGAAAATATAAATGTCAAAAGACCCAAAAAGCTGATCAAATTCTATGTATTCAAGATGCTTTCACCATTAACAATAGTGTTATAGTTGTTATCAAAATTGTTACTTTTCTCTCTATTGTGGGGTGGGGGTGGGGGTGGGGGGCATATTTATACATCTGGCCTGCCATATCTGGCCTGTGGACAAACAAAAAACCCTGCAGGTTTTCATAGATGTTTTAAATATTAAACTATCATGCCAACAGTTTATAAATTTGTTAACAAAATCACACATTACCCAAATCGGGTACCAATGTGCAAGTTAAAAGGTATAACTTCAACAAAATTACTTAGACAAATTTATGAATAGCTGTAATTTGTTGTTAACTCATGCTATCTTTACTGGATCAAATATCAATGTCTAGTTATCTTGTGTGTCTGTTTGAAGGTCAAGTGAACTAGGGTCAGAAAGGGGTCATTCCGTTGACCTGATTGATGATGGCAGAAATGAGGATTCATCGCGACCTTCGACACGCTCGGACTCAAGAAAGCTCCCCACACCGGATCTGCTTGCAAAGTAAGCTGGACTTTTCCATTTTCATAAATTCAGCGATAATGGGATTATGATCTTGCATTTACAAATATTATACAGTCAAATATTTTGCCAACTATGGAATATGCTTCAAATATGGTAAAACTTTTTATTAATTCAAAACTGGTGTTAATTGTGAACTATGATTATGTGTACTATGACATATTTTTTTTATTACCAGTAAAGTATTAAGTTGTGTTTAGTCTAAAAAATGTGTAGAATACCTGACCAGTTTACATGTACAGTTTATGAAAGATTTTTAGTTGTTAGAAGTAGCCTTTGTGCTGTTATCAAACCAAAATTTGAATGTAGTAGTAACATATTTATATTAATACATTTGTGGCCCAAAATACATTTCTGTTCCACAAAAGTACTGATCATTTTCACTGACATGTTAACATTTAACATTAGGTTCAGTGGCTCTGTTTATTGTAAACCAATTTCAATACAACAGGTGCAAATAAAACAAATGAAATGTAATTAATTTCACTACATTAAATCTTTGGGTGCTTCATTCGCCAATTTGCACAGATCAATAAATGTACTGAAGACAATGAGTAGGGACTTGCTAATCCCTCATGTTTATCTTAGTCAATACAATACCCTTTTCATGGGACCAGCAAATCATTTGTACCTTCTATGAATGAGAGAAGTGACTGTGTCTATTGTGCAAAAATTATTCAATTGCATGAGAAACCTGAATTGAACTTGAAGTTCAGTTTTGAGATGTGGCTAATTAAGACTTAATCATTAATCATTGACACCATTTATTTGCATGAGTTCAAAACAACAGCTGCACATAAATCAAAATGTAGTTCATTTCACTTCATTACTCATTAATCATTGACAACATCATTTGCATATTGAGTTGAAAACAACAGGTGCAAAGTAGGTATTTATGGAAAATAGCCAATTTCATTGTATTCCATCCTGTCCAAACACCTGGTGCTCAACATAACTGAGTTGTTGATATCAAGTTGTTACTAGGTCAGGTAATACTTGCATGAGCAAACTTTTAGGTCATTGAACTCGGGCATTTGTGAAAGAAGTATTCATGTAATTTTTATATTGTTTGGAATAATGATTGTAAAAAAAGAATCTTTGATATTCTCAATATTCATTAGAAAAAAAAATAAGAAGGCAATATTCATGGAAATATGTCAGTTTTTTCTACATTTACATGATTTAGCAACATAGCTGCTTAATCTAAATGGGGCACATGGGTGCATTATTTTTTTTCTTTTGTTGTGTCTCTGCACTCTTCATAAATGGGGAGCACCTGGGAACATAGGAATGGTTGGAGGGGGCCATATGCCCCCAGGTTGTACCCCAGTCCATTTGTACATCACTGACATAATTTCTGTTGAGTATGGGATTGATTTTCTATCAAAAAAAACTTATGTGCATTTTTTTTTATTATTTATTTATAACTTAATTTTGTGTCATGGGATTGATAGCCTTCCAGTACAAAAAGAAACTGAATTCTTAAGGTGTCCATTCAGTATGTATACAATTCGTATAAAACAACAGTCACCCAGAATAAACGTTCACAAAAAATATGACCAAATTAATTTACATTAACACATCTTTACACAAAGGTTACTTAAGCACAAAAGTAAAAGAAAATCAAATATAAATAGAAATACGTACATGCAATGCTGACAAAAACTATTAATTTACATTTTACAAATGAAGTGTATCTAAAATACAGTTTAAAATACTGGAAAAACTGGAGGAATAAGTTATTGATAATCAATTGGATATGCACACTCCAAACAGAAAGAAGTAAAAAAAACATATCAACACGAATTGAATGAAAATGAAGAAAACAAAAGAGCGTATGATCGTATTTCAAGTGTGTAGAGAGTGATACACAGTGAGCTTCACACTAACATGCCTAATTCTGTTTCTCCCCTATGTTTGACCAGCATCACAGATGATGTGTGCCACTTAGCTGAACTAGAGGGGGATACCCTGAACCTGTATGGGCCTGGTTCCCTAGAGGCTTTGGACAAGAATTGGGGTGTGCAGGCAGCTGGCTCTATCACCACGGTCTCCATCAAGTTCATTGACTTTGATCTCGTTGCCAGGCACCTGCATAAAATACGAGTCAGATTCCCAAATGTTTCAGTAAGTTTGTTTCTTTGTTTTGTTTGTTTTTTGTTTGTTTATTTCTTTCATTTGGATGTACAGAAGAGTCAGTCCATTGACTTTGCATCTAATAAAACTTGGGATGAGTTTTAAAATCTTTAGTACCTTTAAGCAGAATTGATATGATGATTATGGAAACATCCTAAAAGATTATTATTAATTATACAGGGCCCCACACTAACTTTTTTTTTAGTGGCCTGATCGGGCCACTAAAATCCTTAAAATTCAATTTTTGGTGGCCCGAAATTGAAATTTGGTGGCCCCCCAAAAAACAAAGAAAAACATTAAAAATTTGTACATTTACTCCTGCATGATATTTTAGTAGAAAAATAGGCTCTCGGGCCTAACAATTTGTGCCAGACGGCAGGAATCTTTTTAGATTCTGGCAGAGGAATCCCTTGAGAATCCTAGATTCTCGCAAATATTTCATGATTGGGAATGATCTGGAGTCTCCTAGCAAGTTTTGTGAGAATCTTTTTTTTCTCTTGCATGTGTACAGTGTAATAAATAAATAAAAACAAACACAATGTATGTCATAGTTTCATCATTAAAAGTTTTGCTTGCCCGAAAAAATAATACTCTATGTGTGTGTGATGTATGTTTACGTAATCATTCACTTGGTATCAATTGTGTTCAATATCAATGTTTGCATTTGTATAACTCGTATCATGTTAAGGATTCAGCAACAGTAGGCCTATACTATGCATATGGAGGCAATAAAAATTTCACGAGGTATCACAAAATGTATCCCTCATATGTGAATGCACACAATTTTTTTTATAAACCTAATGAAAAATGTTTGAAAATAAAAAGTGAAAATAAACAAAATAATGTAACATTTCAGTGTTTATTCCATTCCCCAAATTGCTTAAATTATTACATGGCTCTTATTCAAAATCATTTGAGATGATTTTCTGACAAGAAATACTCCTTCTAAAATTTGAAAAATTAAATTAACAAAGTAGGCCTACTTCATAAAAGGGAACACAAGAGAAACAGACCAGCTAAGCCAGACCGCCAGGCAAGCCAGTGAACAGGACACCGTATCTGGCCAAAGCTGGGCCGCCAGCCAAGGCTAGATTTCAGTGGCTAGGTAGCCTATTGAGGTTGTTTCCAGCTGCTCCAAATTCGCCACTTTTTGACCCAACTCCCCCCCAAAATCAGATTAGAATTTCAGAAACATAATTTCTTACACTCCTGTGACATATCTGTGGTTGAATTTATCACTTTCAAGTGCAGAAATTTACCACCAAAATTGTGAGTTAGAGCTTGAAATACAATTTTTACACCATTTAAAACATGTGGGACTAAGCATTCACTTAGGAGCTAACTGGCGCGAATTTGCCGATGTATATGCAACTTGTAGAACTTTAAAAAATGTCATTTTAAACATTCTGCTCACCTTCTCTGCTACTTGCAGTAATTTTTTATTGAATTGTTTCCAATATCTTTAAAGTTCTTGCTAGAATTTTTGGTGATCTTCATTTTCTTTTCTTGATGCAAGCGTTCTCTTCCTGAATTAGTTGGAAGTGCACTGCCTCTATAAATATTTCGAAACGCTTCCCAGGCCATGCGTCTTTGGAAAATCACATTACTAGCAAGAAATTGCCAGATTTTTAGCTAGCCTTTGCTCTGCAAAAATGACCATTTATTTCTTTTACCGATTTGGTATTTTTTTAAGGAAATTCGAGGCTATATTTATAACTGCTGGCAATAAAGAATATATTTAGCTGTAATTTTCGCGGGGGCGATTTTTTAGATTAATCACTTTGAAAATCGCTCTCGATAACTTTCCGACGGAGGCGATTTTGTAGTTGCGTTTTTTTAGGAGCAGCGCGGCGCCGATCTTTGCTTGCCGATTTTAGGAAAATTGACACGCGAGGTAATCCATTAATTTTATCACAAAAATCACATTGACACTTTGAAATTTTTACTTGCCCGATCGGGCCACCAAAACCTCCATATTTTGGAATTGTGGTGGCCCGACATCCAATTTTGGTGGCCCCGGGCCACCGCTAGTGTCGAGCCCTGAATTATAGTTATAATAATCATTTAACCCGTTGGAGACGATTTGATTTTGCTTTAACACGCATTTTCCATAGAGCCCAACACGAGTTAACTCGTACTTAGTCTCCAACGGGTCAAATCACAACAGCAAATACAATTCGTGCTATTTTTTACATTTTATGCAGTGTTTGTAATTGAAAATACACTAGTACCTAGTTTAAGTCAGTTCTTTTTTTACGTTTTTTAAGTCCAGGCCCACTTAAGCTAGTATGAATTCTTTCAGGCCCTCCTTCGCTCACAGAAATTGTTTCAGGGCCACCTTACAGAATCTTGAGAAAAAAAAATGATGATGTAACATGATAAATCTAAATAGATAAGCAATTGCATGTACATGTAAACATTGCATCAATGAATATCCAAAATATTGCAAATTGTATTTCGATAAGTTTTGATTTGATTTAACAATAAAGCTAAATTCAAGCTGTGTCATGAAATATAAGATACAGTTTTTATTTCATTTTATTTCAAAAATATGTTTGGCTGTCATCAACCTACCTTAGAAACCTTTGCACTCACCAGTGGGCCATGGACCACTAGTTCAGAAGCACTGGTTTAAGTGACTTTGTTTTACATGTACTAATTAAAATCAGATTAATGTAAATTTACATACATGTTTAATATGAAAAATAATTTAAGTATTTATTTGTCTTTGTTTCCCATAAATACTGAAGTATTTGTTCTTTTAATTTGTGTGAGGGTGTGTTTGCTTGATATAATAGATTTAAATGAAAATGAAACTGAATCTTAAGTTAACTTTCTCATCTTCTAGTGCTTGGTTTTCGGGGAGTGCAATATCAAGAGTCTGGCCCAGCTAAATGCATTGGCATCCCTACGTCGACTGGAGAGCTTGTCAATATCAAGTGAAGGCAATCCTGTCACCGGCTTGTCACTATGGAAACAGTACCTCCTGTTTAGACTCGCCCACCTGTCAATCAAGAAGATTGATGGACAAGTTGTAAGTTAATTTTCTTAACCATATTGCTGGCACAGTTTTCCACCACAAATGGTAGCATTTTATTTAGTACTATAAGAATGAAAAGTGTGACAATAATTTCTAATAGGAGAGGAATGGCCTTTAGTTATTCATTCATAACACTTGTAAGTTAAGAACACTATATAACTTTGTGGAAGACCCATTCAAAAATTTGTCAAACTTTGCTATCTAACATATCTGACAGTGTTTGAATGGACAAATAAATGCCCTACAGTGTGTCTCAAAAATAATTGTGCAAGTCAAAAGCGCCCTCTTAGGTAATGAGAAAACATTTTTGTGACGTCATGCTTACATCACCATCAAGGGCATAGTCTTTAGCTTTCAATGCCGTTTGTTCTGTTCAGCTTCGCTTGTTTAATCCTGAATATATTAGTTAAGAACGAAAAGGTAAAAATCCACAAATGTCCCACTTTACTACACGCAATATAGGCGAATGCAGGCCCTCTTCACGTAAGACGTGAACATTTTTGTGGATTCCACCCGTTTTGTTCTACAAGATATCTCAGAGATAAACAAGCAAAATTGAACAGAACACAACAGCAATTTGAAAGCTAAGACTTTGACGCATTGATGTGACGTAAACATTTGTCTCAGAGTATTTCTAACTGTCAGAGGGGCCAGTTTTCACGTCTGAAACAATTTCTGAGAGACGGTTGGGCAGCATGTTCTCAAAAAATTGCGCACAGAAAAAAGCGCCTCCCGGCATTAGCAAATATATATGGTGACCATATATGCTACATCATCGTGCTAAGGGTCAAGTCTCAGCTTTCAAAATGATATTTGTGTTTCTGTGTAAATTGCTTGTTTTAAATGCTCGAGATATAGTTGTCACAACAAAAGGGCAATCCAATTGTGTCACTTTTACTCGGGACTTGTAGTAGAATGGCAGCAATCGCAATTTACGCGGGCTTGACTTATGAAATTGAATGATATCTCAAGATAAGACAGAGCAAATTAACATAAAGACTAACGGTATTTGAAAGCTAAGACCTATGGCACTGTACGTTGATTGAGTAAGCATCATTGTCACAAGATTATTTTTTATTACCAAAGAGGCGGGTTTTGACTTGCACAAGTTTTTTTTGAGACACACTGTAGAACACAGAAGTTCAGACAGTTATGCTGTAACTTGTAAAATATTTGCAAATAAAAATTGGCACATAAATTATTGTCGGCTGACGAAAAATTCTGCAACACAGTAGTCTATGGGGGAAAACTGGAATGGTCTCTCAATGATTTTTACTTTTTTAAAGCACTTAATGATAGTTTTGAACTGTAATTTTTCAGGGCTTCATTTTTAGACCTTATCAAAGACACTAGTAGCATGGGGAATCATGTAGCTCACATATTTTTGAAATGGAAATGTTGTTATACGATGCTTTTAACATAGACGTTTTCCTACAAATTTGAGTTTTTTTTCATATTGTTTTGTGCAGCAAAAAGAAACATATACTTTCTATGTACTTTTGGATAATTAGTGATTCGAAATAAACATCTTCACAAAATTCATTGTAACTCTAGAAATATTCACTACATAATGAAATAATTTACAATGTTACAAAGGGTGTTTTTTATCTTCGACTTTTGTAAATTACATTTTTATATGTTGTGCGTCTGTAGAAAAAAAAAGTTTAACAGAAATAGATGTTTAAAGTTGTCACTACACTTCAAAAGTTGCTCAGTGTGACACTGTTAGAATGTTTGAAACATTAAAAGTTGAAATATCTGTCTTAATGAGTATTAACAATCTAACATTATAAAGTCGTACTGTGCACAAAAATAATTGAATTTTTAGTAGATCAATTTATATCTGGATTGATAAATGAAGTCACAGCTGGTTTAGCTCCATGCATGGCACTTTGACCAGTAAGGAGTCATTTTTTTTGTGGGGACATTCTAGCAATACATGACTGACTAAGCTAGACTAGAAGACTAAATTCTGCCAAATGCATGTTACAAACAGAATGTATACCAAAAGGCCAAACTGTCCTGAAGACAGTTGTCTTACCTTTCTTAGCCATTCGTCATTGATTGATGAGACTGTACTTAAATTTCCACGAAAAAAACCCACATAATTTGTAGAAGTTTTATAGACAAAGACAATAAATATTTAGGCTCTCTATTCCTGCAGTTATCACCTACTGATCAGCTGCGAGCAGACAAGTTCTTCGGCCCTCTTGCCAAACTCACAGCTGAACAGCTGCCCAGTACTCGCCTCCAGATGCTGCTAGGAGACACCAGGAGGAGGTTGTCCCAGCCACTGACTGAGGCTGAGCTGAAGGCTCGCAAACAGCTGTTGTCTGCCGAGACCAGCACCCCAGAGAATGCTGGCAAGGCTGGTCTGGTCTACCTGTCTGATGAATCACTTATGAGATTACAGAAGGTAAAGGATTTTTGCTAGTTGGCATACTCATTTTTATTCTTAGTTTCTTAGAAATTCTGGCTCTCACGTAAAGTCAATAATTATGTAATATTGGATGGCTTTGAGGTGGACACTAGAAAATATAGTATTTCATTTAAATTACCAAAATGCTTTGCTATGATAACAAGAATAGATATGTTGATATGTTTATATCATATGGGCAATTCCATAAAATATGTACGTCTGACATCCCTATATGTGGGACCTTCCGGAAATGATTTCTTTGATTTCTTGTTCTTAAAGGGTTATAATGCTCTTAAATTATCATGGCTTGAGCAGTTTGTGGAAGTGAAACATTAAAGAATTGAGAAAAATGGGGGGTCAGACGTACAAAAGTTGATTATTTTATGGAATTGCCCATATATCAAATCATGTTTTACAGATTTATCTGCTTTTAATTATAAAATGAAGTTGTACAACACATCTAGCTAGATGATCATCATTATGCAAATGAAATGTAGGACATCTTTTCTCATTGACTGGGTGATATTGGAATAATATGATTTGCAAGTAAATGATCTCTAATAACGTGTGATTTAATATTTTGGAGGTATGATGTACTCTCTGTAGCATAGATTAAAGGTTAGTGACATGATTGGGAACACTTGAAAATGCCTCACGAACCAAATGAGTTGAAATATATACCAACTATACACTATCAGGAGTGGATCTCCCACCTGGGAAGATTTGTCTGTGATTTGATTAGTTAAGGAGAATCAAGCATAAACATAGGAGCATCTTAATTTTATCAGGGGACGATAAAAATAAGCCCCATAGAGAGCCACACAGCAGGTTCCGTGCTACAAGTAATATTGACATTGTTTATATTAGAATGAGTCAACTTTTGACTACAAGATTTTCACAGGAGAATCCTTGCATAGTTTACTTGATTCTAGAGTAGTTTCAACCCAAGTTGAGGACTACCCCCAATCATGTCATTTACCTTTAAATGCTTGTGGATTAAAGGATAAAGCTATTTTAATCTATCTATCTATCTACACTGTATGTATGTATCTATCTACACATGTATGTATCTATCTATCTACACTGTATGTATCTATCTACACTATGTGTATGTATGTATGTATGTATGTATGTATGTATGTATGTATCTATCTATCTATCTATCTATCTATCTATCTATCTATATATCTATATTTAAAAGTAAACGGGGTATGCAATCAAAATACCAAGGTTCATAAGTTTTTTCATCCTATTTAATACAGATATGTATTCAGGAACAATTACTTACCTCTAAGTATATCTTAACCCGTTGAAGACGGTTTGATTTTGCTTAAACACTCATTTCCCATAGATCTCACGACGAGATATCTGTGTCTAGTCTTGAACGGGTAAATGATGAATATAAAGTACCATGTTACTATGACCTTTTATTTTGGTATCTACAGGAACGGCTTTCAAAGACTGATTTGGCCAGCAGCTACATTCAGGAGCTGACCACTCATGCTGTCGCAGCGGATCGCAAGCACGTGAAACTAGCCCAGATATGGCCACGAATATTCATCACTATGGTCCACAGGGCTGTGATGGAGATGGCCGATCTGGAAGCCTATCGAAAGAGGGCGCTAGACAGATTTAAGAACAGTTGACGAGGAAAATGAACCATGCTTCTCTGTGAGGAACTCTATCATCTTAGTAATGCGAAAGACATAATATGTGTTACATCATGAGTGATTACTGGAAAGACCTTGTGTGACATAAAAGTGATGAAAATAAGACAGTGCAGGAGAATTGAAAGATATACACTCGGGTCAGAAATTCTGGGCGCACTTATAAAAATGTTGGTAAAATAATAGTGAGCTGTCGATATGATTTCACTCCAACATATGTTAAACTTCCGAGTTTTTTCTTTCAGTGAGCCATAAATTCGCGCGGACCCGAACAAAACAAATATCCGAAAATACGCGCAGAACAGGACCTTCCAAAAAACGTGTGGTACCGCG
>JZLH01S0598391.1:36023-49400 GCA_001188425.1 Eucidaris tribuloides
CCAAGCAGACAATCAAATCACACAAGAGTCCTGAACCTTGTTCATATTGTGACAGAACACGTAACCCTTCACCTGTCGCGTTATTAGAATCACATCGATCTGTGCACGTTCAGGTTATGCTCACTTGGGCAACCAATGAACATGGCGTGCCCACAATCAATGACTCATTTGAATACTCATTCAATATTAGAAAAATAATAGATCCATGATCCAAAACTTGGTTGATTATTTACCTCTCTGTGGCGCGCACGCACTTATTTGTGAGAATCAATCTGACCAATGGTTTATAATCTATCGTTTCACAAAAATTTCTAACTGGTATAGATGATTGCAAATTTAGGGCGAACAACAATCTATCCTGAGCGACGAGCACACAAAGAAGAAGAAAGGCGACAGGGACTAACTACACATCACGATCTATCTATGCGCACTACACATCGAGCACTATCATTGCAAATTACGCATTTGCTCCCAGACGACAAGAATGATACTAATTTTTCTGTAGCTCTATCATTACCGCCAGCGCAATATTTCTGTAATCGCGTTATTATAATGTTTAATTTTCCTCATCTAAATAATATATCACAACACACACCACTATCAAACTAACATAGAAAATACAACCAACACACACACACAATTGTTTTCCTAAGCAAAAACCAATACGCACAAATATACACCACTATACACTACCGCCAACGCTAATATACAGAAAATCGACAAACACTTACTACACAATGGTTCACCGTGGGCGTGGGCGTTTCGGCGTGGAACGGGGACTGGAGGCGGCGCTTGTTTATGAAATTGCTTGCCCGCTTGCGTGGCTTTGTCTTCGATGGAGTGTGCCGTGCCCTGGTTGTACACTCACGATGCGACATACCTAACTTACACATATCCCTTTTATCCATAAAATAAATATATTATCATTTCATTGATTTCCACAACATGTATTAAGTCAGCCAATGAAATTTTTCTTTTTTGTACTATTAAAAAAAATTGTTAGAATGAATTTGAATAAAATTTAAAGTTTTAATACATTATATCATTTGCTTTTTAGCACTGCACAGTCATAATGACAAAGTTATGTTAAGTTTCTTGTAACTTAACAATGTTCATTCAACTTCTATTGGGTATTATCTAAAACAACAGTTTACATTAATTTATTATTGGAGTAAAAATGTAATAGTTCAAGTTGATGTGCGGCAAATAAATATAGAATTATTCAATTTTAATAACCTTGATTATTGTATAGTTATGTATAGATTTCTATTTGCCCTGCATGTTCATTTATACGTCTTGTCCTGGGCAATCTATTGTGATGTGTAATTAAGAATTTCGTTCTGTATGTAATTATGTTTCTTTGTTGTTGTTTATATATGGCAATAAGTGATGTTTAAAAAAAAATGTTTACAGATTTATCTGCTTTATTTATAAATGAAGTTGTCAACACATCTAGCTAGATGATCATTCATTATCAATGAAATGTATGGACATCTTTTCTCATTGACTGGGATATTGAATAATATGATTGCTAGTAAATGATCTCTAATAGTGTGTGATTTAATATTTTGGAGGTATGAATGTACTCTCTGTAGCATAGAAAAGGTTAGTGACATGATTGGGAACACTTGAAAATGCCTCACGAACCAAATGAGTTGAAATATATACCAACTATACACTATCAGGAGTGGATCTCCTACCTGGGAAGATTTGTCTGTGATTTGTTTACTTAAGGAGATTCAAGCATAAACATAGGAGCATCTTAATTTTATCAGGGGACGATAAAAATATGCCCCATAGAGAGCCACACAGCAGATTTCCGTGCTACGAGTAATATTGACATTGTTTACTTTAGAATGAGTCAACTTTTGACTACAAGATTTTCACAGGAGAATCCTTGCATAGTTTACTTGATGCTAGAGTAGTTTCAACCCAAGTTGAGGACTACCCTCAATCATGTCATTTACCTTTAAATGCTTGTGGATTAAAGGCAGGGGATCTCTTTTGCATGCCTAAAAATTAACATTGTGTACATACAATGGCATTTAGGAGAAAATGCCATCTGGGAACCTTTAGCAAAATATAGGAGCTAGAAACTTAGTTTTAGTGGAATTATAGTGACCGTTAAAACTCTGATTTGAATTTTTTTTCTCGCGAGAAAAATATTCCTACCATAGAACGTACACTAAACGGCTATTGTTTTTTCGCATTTTTCAAATTCTACGTAATAACTGACCCCCAAATTTCACAGACATGCCTTTCATCAATAGCCTAAGGGCATGGGTTATCTTTTCCTGATCTGCGGGGATGTTTGCAAATAAGATCCACTGCCTTTAAAGGATAAAGCTATTTTAATCTATCTATCTATCTACACTGTATGTATGTATGTATGTATGTATCTATCTATCTATCTATCTATCTACACTGTATGTATGTATGTATGTATGTATGTATGTATGTATGTATGCATGTATGTATGTATGTATGTATGTATCTATGTATCTATGTATCTATCTATATATCTATATTTAAAAGTAAATGGGGTATGCAATCAAAATACCAAGGTTTCATAAGTTTTTTCATCCTATTTAATACAGATATGTATTCAGGAACAATTACTTACCTCTAAGTCTTAACCCGTTGAAGACGGTTTGATTTTGCTTAAACACTCATTTCCCATAGATCTCACTACGAGATATCTGTGTCTAGTCTTGAACGGGTAAATGATGAATGTAAAGTATCATGTTACTATGACCTTTTATTTTGGTATCTACAGGAACGGCTTTCAAAGACTGATTTGGCCAGCAGCTACATTCAGGAGCTGACCACTCATGCTGTCGCAGCGGATCGCAAGCACGTGAAACTAGCCCAGATATGGCCACGAATATTCATCACTATGGTCCACAGGGCTGTGATGGAGATGGCCGATCTGGAAGCCTATCGAAAGAGGGCACTAGACAGATTTAAGAACAGTTGACAAGGAAAATGAACCATGCTTCTCTGTGAGGAACTGCTATATATTAGTAATGCGAAAGACATAATATGTGTTACATCATGAGTGATTATGGAAAGACTTGTGTGACATAAAAGTGATGAAATAAGACAGTGCAGGAGAATTGAAAGATATACATGGAAGAAAAATTGTCATATTACCATTATGGAGTACAAAAATCAAATAAACCAATATCTGCAGTCTTAAATAATTCGATATTATGCAATGGAAACAAAGAAGGCTCAAATCCACAGAAATACCTGATGCATTGTCTGAAAAAGTTGACATCCGGGGGGGGGGGGGGGGGGGGGGGGAGGGGGGGAGGGGGGGGAGGGGGGGCGGGGGGGGGGGGGGGGCATCGACTTACAAAGTGATACTATGTGCCACGAAATCGAAAATTGGGGGCTCTGGAATGGGCTTGAGCGAAAAATGGGGGTCTCAGGAACTGGACCTACTGTAAGGCTTCAGAAAACCTGAAAATGCTATGCTCTGGAACTGCACCGCGGCGAAGTTCCGGTGCGCCGTGCCGAAAGGGCAATGCTCTGGTTCGGCCGCGCAAAGCGGCGCGGTCGAGCGAAAAATCAGAAGCGAAACAGCAAATTTGGGGGTCTCTGGAACTGGAAAACTCAAAATTTTTCTGTGACTTCTGAAATTGAGATGCTTTGGAACGGAAATTTGGGTCTGAAAAAGGGGGTCGTCAAAGCGGCACGTCCCCGTACCACCAATATGTTGAGTGCCCCCCCCCCCCCGGGGTTGACATCCAGTGTGGAAGTAGCAGGCACCAAGGCATTGACCTAGGTTGTTTACATATTAGCAATTATGTAATAAATTTGTTTGAAATATGCAGTGGATTACACTTGTGAAGCAGCACAGTGCTTTTCACATATGTCAAAGCTGAAGTTTCCCCATTTGCGTGGATGAAGGACATTACATAGGTGAAAGTCACAATACTGTGGCCAAATGGAAATGATGTCGACCCAAACAGGCCTTTCCAGGCCAAATGATAAGGATGCACTACATCATGAATACTGAGAATTGATAGAATGTATGATTTCCATTCTTCTATTTGGAATTTCTTGGCAATATTTGTTCATATTGATACATTTAGATAGGGAATACCACAATGCTGCATTCTATTTGGTAGAAGTAATTTGTTTTCCGTGTGTTTTTCTGAGTATGTGTGCTAAACTTCATAAACTTAGTTTGATTATTCTGACAAATAATTTCTTCTTACCTGTATAAAATATCACATATCACAACAATCTCACCATTTAACGTATCGATCTTTGGTGATAAAGTGATATACACACAAAAATTATGAATGCAGCTGAGAACAACAACTGGTTATTAGCTTTACCTAGTTAGATAGAGGGTAATAGTGTAACAGAGAGATAGCAACTAGTTTTGTGAACCCTTTGCATGCTAATGTTGCATCTGTGCACAATCGTACAATGAAATTGAACCATCATAATTATTTTTTTCCTCCTTTACCTTTGTAAAAGGCTAGTGTGCTTAAGTAATATCTACAGAGAAATTATGTTTTTCAGTAGTGCAGTAAGGATAGCAAATTGCAAAGAAAATTATGAGAAGAATAATTGTCATTATTATCCCCTCAAAATATATTCAGTGTGTAAAGAGTTAATGAAAACCATCTCCCTCCCCAACACAAAGCATAGCTTCATTAAGATTTGATGTTATTTTTGTCATTTTCTCATGATTTTAAACATTGGTAAATAGATACAGAACAAAAGAATGCTGCCAATTATATTCCAGTCTTCTGTTCAATAACTCATCCATGCAGATGAGTGGGTCATAAAGGCTACATCAGTTTGGTAGTAACCGTTATATTATATGGTACAACAGCCATCAGTCTCTTACCGGGAGGCGTCATGGCTTCCCAATCTAGAGATCCTCAGTTCAAATCCTGCCACGGCCAGCGTTTGTGTCCTTGGGTAAGAAACTTCATCTGCATTACCTCTATCCACCCAGGAGTAATATACCTGAGAGAACTGAGAAAGCCAGTTGTGAATGAATTAGCTCCCGAGTGCCTAACAGGCAGCCAGGCTGGGAATACTCCCCAGGGAGTTGAGGTGGCACACAATAATGTGCAAGCTTGACATGGGTCCAATGATCAGGGGTTAATGTGTGAAGTCGTGAGAGACAGCATTCACGCTGTGATACAAGAAGGTAAACCCTCACCTTTTACCCGTCCAATCATAAATATAGACTTGAAGGTATAATAATGTGAATGAAGGAAAAAAGAAAACTCATCAAATCCAGGTGAACGTACAGTGTATTTTTTTTGGGGGGGGGTGGAGAAGAATGAGTCTAGAAAAGTCAGTTGTTATCCTTCAAATATATGTTATTACTATTCAAAACAGGGCCAATTACTTTCAGTCCATTAATGGTGGAATTTTCCCTTCTTCCACACTGTCATAGATATGTTGTATTGGCTCCATTTTCTGTTAAGAAATGGTATGATGTACATTTTTACTCGTGTAGTATGTATCAAATACCAAACTGTATACTACGCACTTATTTAGGATTGGTTTCTTCTGTTTTCACTGTACACAAGCATGCTAATTTATGGATTTGTATAATCTTTGCCTTGTAGAATGTTTATTTATAATGATATTGTATTTGTGTATATTTCTGATTATGACTTGTTCTGTATACATCTGTGCTTGTTTTCTAAATTATTTATATCAGCTACATTTCATTTCATGTATAATTGTGTGTATATTTAAATGAAATAATGTGTTCTATGCAATGGTATACTTTATAAGTACATTTATAATATGATACCGAAATATACCAGCAGAACTTACGGAAATCGTAACTAAATATTCCAAGAATGTTGTAAGCATGGCATTAGGTACCATGAAGTGTTTTCTGTCAATGCGAAATATCAAAATGGAAATATTGCTGTGCTAGTTTCCACAGTCTATTTGTATACCATGCTTGAAGAACTTACAAATGTGTTTCATTCCCTAATCTTCCTTCTCCAAATGGCTTTCCTTAATTTTCAGTAAGATGCAATGAATTTTGATTGCAAATATAGTAGTTTCCAATATTGCTATCCAGAGTATGCTATGCATTATCTGTGCTGTCACATGTGTAGTCCGTTTTGAACATGAGCTAGGTTGTTAAATTACATGCAGATCAAAATTTTGACCATAGCCTCTTCATTGTGTTTGATATGAACACAAAGATTTAAAATGTAAAGCATATGTTCTTCATTACTGCAATTTTTATCTTTATACAGCTGTAATAATACCAGGATTTTGACAAGGAGGGTGTTCTATCGTTGGCATCAGGTCAGACATAACCTCCCATGGCCAAATTCAGCGCAAACAAAGTGACCTACGGCCAAATAGCAAAGTGACCAGCCAAAAAAAAGGGTCCATGGCAAAATTTGGCCAAAAACTAAGTGACCCAGGCTGAATATAGAAGCAACTGACTAGCAAAAAAAGAAAGGTCATCAGATTTGAAAGGAGCTTCATCTTTTCTATAGAGTGGAGTGTTTTCAGGAAAAAAAAGGGGGAAGTTTGAACACCCCTCCTCCTTTGTACGCCTACGGTTGTAATAATGATTTGAACACAATGCTATCCATAAAAGTGAATGTCATTTGCTTAGATTTTAAATAACTTAAATTAATACATTATAATACAATGTTCAAAATGTGGGTTACATACTTTATATGCCACTACATTGGTATTGCTAAAAGCCTTTCTCTCCCAAGTCAAAAGTCATACAGATCAAGCAGCCAGGGCAATGTTTTGCAGCTTTCAATTTTCACACATCTCCAATATGAAATACACAAGTGTCCGTCCAGTTAAATATAACAAATGTTACACCTTGAATTATGACAACCTTGAATATTGATTTTTATCTGAAATGAAGAATTGTTATGTCGTAAAATGATTTGTGCAATTATGTGTGAATGAGTGATATGAAATCTATGAAAATATTAAGAAAAAATGTGCATATCACACTGTGTAATATAATTGTTATTTTATGTAATTCAGATGAATAGAATTTGTATGATTAGGCATTTTGTGTTTACAGTTTAATCAGATATGGAATGCAAGAAAATTATGTGCAAATTGTATGTGATTTTGTGTAGATCCTTGGTTTTTCATTAAGGAGATTCATTATTCAAATGAGCTGAAGATCTGTTCTGTTAAGTAAAGTTTAAAGCCAGTGTGTAGTTTTGGTCGATCTTAAATTTTTCATCATTCTTTCTAAAAGTATGATTTATTGTAATAGCAGACATCAGAAAACAACAGGAATAGAGTCGAGGCTGACAGTTCGGTGTCATGAGGGCGCTAAAAATATATTGTTCCCATAGACTTTGTACATAAGACTTGGTCCGAGGTCAGGGCCATGCTGACAAAATGTGGCCTTGAGGCCGGCGTCGACTCCATCTCTGGAAAACAATATCAAACCTACCAAAAAATTGTGTACAATGATATATGGGGGACATCTTATGTATTAGTTTCTGAAAAATGGGAAGGATTTCAAAGCATGCACTTTTTTTGATGATATTAGTACATGTATATGTAAACTTACATAACAGGAGAAAACAAATCACTGTATACCAAAACTATACACTGCCTCTAAGAAGTTTTTTTGTTTTCACATGCCAGTAACCCATCATATTTTATGATAAGACTTGCATTTGGTATTCAGAGAGGAACAGAAATTTGAACAGGGATAGAACTTCACATCTAATGTCATATGAGGATAACTGCGAAGGCAACTGCAATAGGAAAGATATGACAAAAAAAAAAAAGTGGAAGATAAAAACCTCTTCCCAAACCAGAAGCCTTTCACTTGGTAAATTGAATTTGGCTTAGTTTTGAAGTAGCTTTTTATAACATCCCTGCAAAGTATACATATACATGTTGAGCAACTTTGAAAGAAAATGTGTATTTTGCCATTGTCAGACTCTACATTGCTGTATTCAGCAAGTATGCCACATAGGAAATAAACATGACTGACAAACAGAAAGACAAACAGGCAGGAAAAGTTTGTAATCATTACACATTGTTATGTCCTGTTCTCAAGTAATAAAATACTTCAGATATTCATGTGATTGTGTGGTCTGGTGTTTTATGTTACAAATGTTGGAAAGGAAATAAGATTGTTCAGATAGTGCAAGAGATCGGGTACTCTTTCACTTTGGCCAGGATATTCAGAATGTATGCATGAAAGTTATTGTAGTCACAAAACATGTTGTAATGCTTGAATTTGCTTGGTTATATTGGTGAACTTTTATGCTGTAAATCACAAAAATCTGAGTATTTGTATTAATTGATGTGAGAAATCCTGTTGAGTTAAGCATAGCCTTCAGTCAGAGATGATAGACCACATATTTGTAATTTGGTACTGTGCTTGGTTCTGATCTTAAAAATGGGGGGGGGGGGATGTTCCCCTGTCCCCACCTATCGATTCCTATATTGTTGATTATCTCCTACGAGTTGTATAGTAAGCCACTCTTGGATTGACTATCCCGTGGGGTAGAAAGTGAAATACAAGAT
The DNA here is from genome assembly GCA_001188425.1 of Eucidaris tribuloides. Lineage (NCBI taxonomy): Eukaryota > Metazoa > Echinodermata > Echinoidea > Cidaroida > Cidaridae > Eucidaris > Eucidaris tribuloides. The sequence continues at coordinate 44,559 of JZLH01S0598391.1, forward strand.
GAGTAATTAATACACTGCAAATACAGCTGGTCAATATAAACAAAAATGTTACTGGGTTAAGTTGATATGATGTAAACATAGAACTTGAGTAAGTCATGATAAAAAGAATCAATATTGATTTGAATAAATGGATAGTGCGAGTGCCAATGAACCAGTTTACTTCTACAATCAATTTTTATACTTGTGTTTTAAACAGTGGCTGTCCCTTACAACCAGAAAGCTTGCCCATCTTAGTAACTAGCAATGGATGCAAGCTGAGTTTGAAATATTGAAATATTTTGATTATAAATGTGTAAACTTATGGAATAATTCAGTACTAGCCTCTAAGGAAGAAAAAAAGATCACAAATTTGAATACATTGGTAAACTGGTTGATAGGCTGTATGGTTATGCTTCTTGCAAGGTATTTTTCCCCAAATCATAATATCCTTGTCAATTGATTTGTGATGCAATTCTTGTGTCAATAAAACTGACGATATGTTCAGTGTACTTAACATCCATGGTTGAGGTGTGACAAAGTCCTTATTTTTCGTTCGAGTATGTATTGCTGTGTGTTTGTGTGTTTTTGTAATCCTTCCTTAGTGGGGATGTAAGTATGACACTCCACTATCAGACTGAGGATGTTGAGAAAATGGGGATGGTCCCCGCCCTCAAATGGCTGTAAATCAAACATAGATGGCGCTAAAGTGACGTAAGAAAATGGCCTAAAATGTGTGTGTACCCACTAATGTCCCGGGATACTGGTGAAAGGTCGTACATATACACAAGATCTTCTCCCTGAATTACTGCATGTTTTAATGTGAGTGTGTGTCCTATGCATGTTGTGCAGTGAATAATGTTGTTGTTTTTCCAGAATAAGTAGTGTATGGTGTGGTATGAATGGAATTGATCATAAGAAAGACTTGGTGTCAGTGATTAAGGTTCATTTGGTGTGTGTGTGTGGGGAGGCGGGGCGAGGGGGGGGGGCGGTGATTTGTATATATGTCAAAAGGCTACAAATTTTACTGAATAAAATATTTATTTTTCCATTTCTCATTCATTTTATACTAAGTCATCTATTTATCAATTCATTTGTCATGGAAATAATTGTATGTCATATTAGACTTAACTGTTATATATTAAGAAATCATTAATGTTCATTTATTTGGGCCATTGATTAAGTGTGTACATGAAAGTAGCATTAGAATGAAACTGTAATATCATTACAAGGAGTATATTGAGACAATTGGAAATGTCATGTCATCTTGTGTGCTAAATCAAGATCATAAATTTAATAATCTGCTAACAATGATGCAAATGGGGGGGGGGGGGGCAGAGGGTGCAAGCCCCCCTAAAAATTTTTTTTTCAAAATTCAGAAAATATGTTTTGGCAATTGTAATCATGCAATGTAGGTTGTTTTGACATTTTGGCCCAACAGTTTCACCTCCTAAGACTTTACCTGCACGCGCCTGGGGAGAGCCCATTTATAATACTAGGTACTAGTTGCTACCTAACTGATAGTTTTTGAAAATGAAATGCAATGCACAACACAAACACATGACATGGCATAGTTTTATTTTCAAAATGCCACCAATTGGGAAACTGAAAGAGCAAAACCAAACATTTTTTCCCCTGCATCCTTTCATGAAAAATATTTGCCTGTTAAAATTATTGTTTTGAGTACACGTGATTAAAGAGCAAGCACATTGTTGAAATCCCAATAACTAATGAATCAACTTTACTGCCTCAAAACATTGAATAGACATGTTTCATGTTAGTAATGGGCATATTGAAATTAATGGAAAAACAAAATCATGTGCATGAAGTGACTGATGTCGGCTCATTTCCTTCTTGCGTTATGAAAAAAAAAATCCTTTTTTTATAAATCTGTTGATAGTGTAACTGCACAAAATGGAACTGACCAAAATGAAATATTGTAATAATGTGATTAGAATTATAGGTGTAGTCATGGATACTCATGGGGCTGACGGCCCCATCCACAAATCCCCCTAAATACATGTAGTTATTGATAATATTTGAATCTTAGAGATGTATAATAGAATAAAAATAGTCTCTATGCATGTGAAAATAAATATCAAACTGAAAATGAGAATTCAAAATTAACCAAGATTATCAAAAAGGTGGGAATTTAGTGTGGATTTGAATTATCAAAGTCGGTGGTGGATCTAATGCTTTAGGGGAGGTTATTCCATAATTTTGATGCCATATTTTCAAAAGCTCTATCACCAAATGTCTTGCTAGTCCCGGATGATGGTATTATAATTAAAACTTCCAACTTTTGGAAATTAATAACATTAGTAAAGTTTGCACAGATTTTCATACTGTTTTAAATTAAATAATTAAATTAAGATTAGTAATCCTTGGTTCATAACGAGCCAAAACTGAGCAATCACAGGCTAAATTTAGTAAGTGTGGGCAGCTATGTGACAGTATTTAACTTGAATGCAAGAATAACCATGAATTGGAATGGTGGTAGACTACTCCAGTCTTTTCCCAGCATAAGTCGTCATGAGAAAAATCAAAATTTTATATAATTTGTCTTGTACGGGCATAATTTCCCTCCACATAAAAACTGATCATATCCCACTCACAGTAGTATAAGACTGTGTGCGATACTTTACCAAGGCCAAAAAATGCATTTCTGAATGAATTTATGAAATGATTTCAGCTTTAATGAATTACCTACATGATGTTGTTTAGTTCAGACATGAACATTAGGTGCAGAACAGTTTTGTTTCTTGAATAAAACAAAATCTGAAAATAATAGGTACTGGCTGTTGGACCCCTTTTCATGCCTTCAGACATGATTGAACATTTACCAAGAGGAGAATACAGGCAGCTGCAAGGGGTAAAATCGTATCTCTTGTATATTCCCCTTACTTTTATGGGTGTTATACCCCTGATAAATGTGTGTACAGGGTACCAGTGTATTTGTGCCTATTCACAGACCAGCAAGTTTACCAGCAGTGTGTCTGACTTTGTTTCAATGTTCACTACATACGGTAGACTCATACATTTCCATGGCTGGAAGTAAGACACAGAGAACCTAGCAGACTTCCAAGGACAGTGTATAGTTTCTTGTTGGTGAAGTGTTATTGTCACAGTATAACCTTGCCTTCTCTGCTCCCTCTCCCCACCCCATCACCCCTCCCCAAAAATGTTATGCGTAGACAATAGCTTGATTACATTATTCAATTTGCTACTTCCCAAATTTGTATCAAAATCACAACTTGCCGAAAAATTGTTTTCAAATTCCATGATAAAAACCCACTACAGTTGACACAATACCAAGAACACTGATATAACAATATATTGTTGTAACAAAGTATTTTTTCGAGTCCAGAGTGTGAAAATTTCTTTGTATTTCATTTATTTTGCACCACATACAAAGTAATATTCTAGGTCCCTAGTTGTTGTCTTTTTTGGGGGGAGGGGGCAATCAGAGTTTACTGTACTGTCAACAAAAAATAATTACTAAAGATGCTTTTGTATGTGAATAATTGTTCAGGAAGTTTCTTTCTGGTGTATTTACATTGTATTTGATGCACTGCCAGCAGCCATGTACACGCAGCACACGCGTGAACTTTGGCCAATAAAGTTATTTTACGCCAGTAATAAATTATTATATCAATTTTCCATATTTTGCTGCCAGGAAGGACGGCATTTCCTGCCAATTTAATATTCCTGGTCCAGTGGCAAAGAGCCACGGAGGCAGATTAGGGCTGAGGAAGTAGCAAATCTTGGAGAGTTTTTAACGAAGTTGATACCGGAGTAGCAGCCTGGCCTTACAAAGCAACGGGTGAAAGATGCACTATGTCTGAATAGTGTATAGATGAAGGTTCACTTGGTGAACAGTATAGAGATGGTTTACACACACATTATAGGTTCTCAAAATAGGTCCTACTGTTAATTTATAGACTTGAATAGACTGAATTTATGGAATATTACAGGACCCAACTAAACAATCTTGGTACTTTGAATGATGGTGATTTATTTCTGGAAAATTGCTTATGGGTCACAAGTATACAAGGTCAGCATGAAAGATATTATCCTCCGAACACACAAATCAACACACACAGACACACACAAACACACACACAGACACACACACACACAGACACACACACAAGACAGACACAGACACATACACACACACACACACACACACACACAGACACACAGACAGACACAGACACACACACACACACACACACACACACACACACACACACACACACACACACACACACACACACACACACACACACACACACACACACACACACACACACACACACACACACACACACACACACACACACACACACACACACACACATTGAAATCAACAAATCTTAATTTAGGTATTCACAAACTCCTTGCTTGTACAATATTATTTTTTGTACAATTCCGAAATAACATTTACATTTGCACAATATGCATGATAGTGACATGTTGCACACTTTCTATATCAGGAAACAAAGGTATTTGAATGACACAAAGAAATACACATAAAAGCACAGATTTCCCACAAATTTGTTATCATCTTTAATTAGTTAATACAAAGCACTCTACATTTTCATACCCAATTGTTCCCTGGTTTGCAGGTACAAAAAAATAAATAAAAAGTAAATCAATTTTAAAAAGGCCAGTCATGAAAAAAAAACTCAGATGTAACTTAGTGTATTTTTGTAAAACACTTCAATTTGTTACTGTCTTTACCCCATTACTGAAAATACACATGCCTAAGTTCAGTGGGAAAATATTTCATACTATTTTTCAATCGTCATTCACTGGAAATTAGGTAAAATAAGTTAACAAACACTTGCACTCATCATTTTG
>JZLH01S0598401.1:7574-23671 GCA_001188425.1 Eucidaris tribuloides
CCCGCACCTGTACCCGTACTCCAAAATCGGGACCCGTACCCGTACCCGTGGTCTTGGACCCATATCCGTACCTGCACCCGTGACTTTGTCACATGCTGGACCCGTATCCATACCCGTACCCATGGCTCTCTACCCGTACCTGTACCCATAACTCGGACCCACACTACAAGTCTGCTAAAACTTTACTGAATCATAGGCTGGCAAACACCAACTGATCAGAAAAAAAGATTGATCATGCTAGTCTGAATTCCAGACTCTGCCCCTGCAAAGCCAGAGCAGGGACAGTTTTGGCTGATGGTGCATGAAGTCTGGCAGTCAGACTTACAAGAAAAAAATATTTGGAGTACATGGCAATTGCTTTTAAAAAAGTAAATAAATGTACTTGTAAGTAGTTATTTAACAGTAACAGCTCAAGAAAAACTAAATACTTCTTATTACACAGTAACTGCTCATGAAAAACTGAAATGCATTGCATAATAAATGTAACTGCTCATATACTGTATTTGAAACATATTGTGAGAGATAAAACAAATTTGCTCATGTAGCAGAGCATAACTACATCTTCATAATCTTGTCTAACAAAAAAAATTACTTAGCAAAATGAATCATACAAGTTTAATATGAACAAATCGACTTAAAAAAATCACATCTACAGCTCATATTTCCCATAATAGTCTCTGATTTAAAATCTTATTATCACAATGCAACAGTATTTCTTTGGCGCAAAGTACATTATTACATCTGTATGATAATGTTACAACATGCCTTCAATATTTGTGAAACGCAATTAAGAAATTCTATATATTTATTTTTTGAAGAAATGTTAAAGATGGGTGGTTTAAATGTTATAAATATATCAGTATTTAATGTAAAATAGAGTTAGGCAAGCATCTGTGGAGAATTTTTTATTGATACATGAACAAAAAATGAGCAGCTAAACAAACTATGCTACATTGATTAATTCTTATTTGCGTGTAATATACAAGTATATCTGTACAAGATAATATACAAATCAAATAACTGCATTATATTGGTTGGTTTTTGTATGAGTATAAAATAAAATTCATACTATTGAACATGCATTATTAGATCATACTTTAATCAAATCAAGATATTATACTGATGAAATTACTTTTGGTTTCAACATATGTATACAGACATTTTGTCAATATTTAAAAGATTTATTAAGATGCAACTTCTGTACTTAACATGAATTCAATATGTTTAGTCACATTTCAATAATAAAAAACTTTGTTATGAGTTATATGTTTATCTTAAACTCATTCAATTCAGACTTTAATTTGAATTTTATCTATTTATCTATCCATCTCTCTACCTACATACCTATCTATCTACATGTATCTATCTATCTATCTATCTATCTATCTATCTATCTATCTATCTATCTATCTATCTATCTATCTATAAATGTATCTATCTGTCCTCTATCTATTTAAACATATCTATCCATATCTATCTCTTCATATCTATCTACCTACCTATCTACATAGTCTCAATCTATCTATCTGTTTCCCATCTATCTCTCTCTCTATTTATATACACATACATATATGTATATATCTGATCTATATATCAAATTCACTTCAGAAAATTTAATTCGAATTCTATCTATCTATCTATCTATCTATCTATCTATCTATCTATCTATCTATCTATCTATCTATCTAATATATCTGTCTATCTATTCATCTATCTATCCACCTATCTATCTATCCATCTATCTATCTATCCTTCTATCTATCTTCCTTACTATCTATTTGATGTACAGATATCAAAATTAATCTGGAAGATTGGGAATTTTAGGTTTGCTTTCAATTTAGGCACTCAGGTCTAGAAAGTCTACATTGTCACAGATGATGTTTTCAATTTCATACTTCTGATTCTTGGGAAGTAGACAGAGCTTACAGATTTAGACCCAGATTTGCAGACAGTTTTCCCTTCACCGTACACATGTGTACATAACGACACATGCCAAAATCAAACTATAGCATTTAGATACTTTTCACGGTCACGTTTTCAGGTGCTTTCATTTCCGCGACAGGCCGGAACAGATTCCTGCGAAATGGGGTCACATCAATATACGCCCATCTGATTTCGGTTGCCCCTGGATACACCGCAAACAATCCTTGGTGATGCAACAAGAGAGAGGATAAACGAACATTTCCTTGTTGACTGGAAGCGACATTCTACTTGTACATTAATGTACGCTACGTGCCTTGATCCTCTATAATGACGTTAGCATGTTTGCCTTTACCTGAGGGCAAAATCTGAGCCTTGTCGGAGTTCAAACAGAATTTAATTAAGATATGAGCCATGACAAGTGTGGAGACGTGGCTATGAATCCAAGATAGTCATAGTATCTGAAGCCATACAAATTGTCTGTGAGTGTATTTGTACATTGCAGATACAAAGAAACTATCATATTTTGCAGAATAAATTTCTTTCAATCTCTGGATTATCAAAGTAATGGAATAAAATGATCAACATGGCTTGATCTGGCTTTTAATACTGAGGAAAGATTGTACCCACAGGATTCGAACCTGAAACCTACTGATATCCGGTCAGCGGCATAACCACCAGGCCATGCTGGGTAACGGCAATGCTACGGTTCACTTGGTTACAAATACCCGAGAATCTTTCCCTGCATCTGAGCTCATTAATATTAATAAGTCCCCAGTAGGAATGATTTTTTTTTAATTAAGGAAGGAAAGGTTTGCAGAGAGAATTAAGATGCAGAATAAATTCATCATATCTTTTGTTTGACATTGATGTGATTAACAGAAATATACCACATATTTTTAAAAATTATTTTTTTTTAAATTAGAACAATGTTTTTGAAGAAAATGAATTATCAAATCTTCTTACAAATCAAAAGACTTCACGGTTACTTCAAGTTCATTACTCATACAAAACATAGTGACTACATTGTCATCTACAGTACACAAATTGAGTAATGGGTAATAACTATTCTAGCAAGGAGTACTATGACATCCTGTATGTCTCAACAGGAGTATGAAATAGTTTGTATTCCATGTACACACAAATTACTCTTATAGGGGTATACTGTATACAGCATGCATGTACGATTATACGATTAATCTACAGGCAGAAGAGATAAACGGATATAATACATCAATATCTTGGGTAGACAAGATGTTCAGTACAGGTATGTGCGTGTATGTGCGTGTGTGTATGTGGACCAGGAAAGTCAAGTAGACCATAGAATCTCCATGAGTGAAAATGGCACTTGTACTACCTGTTTTATCAACATGATCCTGACAAAAACAATGAACAACAACAACAACAACAATTGAACTGTACTATTGTCACTGGAGCTCGACAAGTCAGAACAGAATGCGAATATTGCACTTAGAAATTCCAAAGGTCATGTTTCCATCAAAAGTCGGAAATCTCCCATCCCTGAATTTGCTGCCCATGAGATACAGGTGGTACTGGTTTATTCATTATGCCAGATGCATCGTGGGGGAAACGTTAGCGTTGATACTTCACACCTATTGAACATGAACAGACTCACAAAGACACGCTTCTTACATAAAACTTGCATTTTGTAACAGACATCAATACATGCAGGATCTATGTCCCCTGCCATTCACAATAACGAAACTGAGGTTTTTCCTGTTTGTTTTTATCTCATTTTTTGTGGGGGGGGGGGATATGCTTTATGTTTCTCGCTATCTGCGTGATGCTTTTGTTTGAGGGAGGGGGCTTTTGTTGTTCTTCACTCTGCTGGTGCTGATGTTGTTGTTGTTATTGTTGTGGTAGTGAGGATGTTCTATTTGTAACCAGTACAATAATTAACCCATAAGCAATTGGATGTCAAGAACAAGTGGATTATACAAATCATAATATTAACAATATAGCTCATGATAATTATGATAACTGCAATTTTAACTTCATCTGTTATTTACAAGTTTCTAACTTTATCCTGTGTTTGGTACATGGTGTTACATGTATCTGGAAAGTTATGGAAATTAGGAATTTTTTGTTATGTTCTGCAAAAGAGTCATCATCACCACCAATTGCAAAACATCTACTGAAATTCCTCACTTACACGCATTTTGTAGTAAAAAGCAGTGAAAAAGGTGTGCTCTTTTAAATTCACAATTTACTGTCTGTAGTAGTGTGAATTTCAAACCCATTAACTCACAGTAGATTATGCATGCATGATGCAGCATCCTTTGGAATCAGCCAAGTACAAAACTATTTAAAGACCAAGTCTTGCTTCGGTGCAAGCTATCACATAGACATTGCATACAATGCATTCCACCTGTTTACAAACTTTTCATTGGAGGTGGGGGATCCCATTTAGTACTCATCAGATATCTTTACTCTGTATGTGTTTATGTTTCTTAATCAGCTTTGCCAATTACTCTACAATTACCTGTACTATTTAGTGACTTATTTTTTACTTAAGTTATTATTATTATTATTATTATTATTATTATTATTATTACTATTATTATTATTACAATTATTGATATTATTATTATTATTACAATTACTATTATCATTATCATTATCAATATTATTATCACCATCATCATCATCATCATAATTATTATTATTATATGGACAGTGATTTTCCGCAATAGCGGAAATAATGGAAATGACAACTTAAAATAGAAAGTGAGATTAAAGAAAACCTCTTTTTCCCAAAATTTTCACATTTTGAAGGAGAAAGCCCTGAAATTTTAACAGAAATTAGAGAAGGTTGAAAAAACACAGAAATGGTGGCAATAATATATCTATTAAATTGAACTGAAATGGAATTTTTATTTTTATTTTTACAGCATACAAAGTCTATGGGAAAACAGTATTTCAATTTTTTAGGAAAGCTGGAACAGAATTCCTGATATGTTGAAATAGAAAAGGCTTTTTTTTTTAAAAATGGAAAATCACTGTCTCTATTATTATCACTGTCTCTATTATTATCAATACTACTACTACTACTACTACTACTACTACTGCTACTACTACTCCTACTACTTATGTGATTGTTACTTGTAGTAGTAGTAATAATAATAATACAAGCAGTAGCAGAAGTACATGTAGAAGCAATATTAGTAGTACTGTAGTTGAAGTAGTAGCAGAAGTAGCAGTTGTAGTTGTAGTAGTAGTAGTAGTAGTAGTAGTAGTAGTAGTAGTAGTAGTAGAAATAGTAGCAGTTGCAGTAGTATTGTAGGAGCATTTTATTTATTTATTTTTGTGTGTGCTAAATTATGGATTTAAAAATAGAATTGACTATGTTTTAAATCATGAAATTGATGATGCAGGGTTACATGCGTTTCAAACAAAAGTGAACATGTGAAATTTCGTTACCAAGGGACAAGTAAACCCAAGTAGAACCAAGTATGATGCATTATGTAGTAAGGTACTGCACAATGTACGTGACTGATAACACTTGATGACGTGTATGACATGACATTTCTGATACCTCACCTCTTGAACAAAAGAGACAGAAAATAGATTTTTATTCCTCCCACCCCGTCTAGACAAACATAGAAACCACTATTGTTGCACAAACTAGAGCCAAACACTTAAGTACCTTGCAGAAAGGCCTCCCGGGAATTCTCAACTAAGTCTGCTGCCATTCTTCTCCATAAAACAGATTAACAGACTCTAGAGAAAACTTTAAGTAGTATGTTTGCTTTGCAGCATTCATTGCAAGCAAATAGATTATTAGCCATACATGAAAATTATCATTATTATTTTGGAAACATGTTCAAAGGCTCCATAAGTACAGTAACTATTTATGTTTCCCTTACTTTCTTTTCTCTGGTTTCTCTCGTTCTTCTCATTGCATAGGGACATTTTTGCTTGATGTGTTATGTGCTATATAAAGACTGTGTATTATTATTATTAAATATACAAATGATATGCGTTTGTTTCGCTGTTGACATTTGTGAAATTGTCAGTCATAGTCTACTCCATGTTTATCTCTCGATGCAAATTACTCAGCCCACAACAAAAATAACCTTAAAAACTTAAAGGTAAATTCCATGATTTGAGGTAGTCCTCAACTTGGGGTAAACTATTTTAGAATCAAGTAAACTATGCATGGATTTTGTGGTGAAAATTTTGTGGTCAAGTGTTGAAACATTTTAAAAAGTACTTACAGCAGTATCCATTTTGACAGGCAAATCTCTTGTGTAACTTTCTATGGGGTTAATTTCTATCACGGCACAAGAGTTTTTCAATCCTGATATGTTCATGCTTGATTCTCGGGAAGTAAACAAATTGACAAATCATTCCACTTTCCAGCCAAGGTTTACACTCCAGGTAGTGTATACATTGGTGTATGTTCCAACTCATTTTCCTCCTTGGGTCACTTTCAAGTGTTCCCAATCATGTCAAATAAGTATAGGTCCAATTTCCATCTTTCTCATTTTCTCTTTATCCTGTGTCCTTTACAATCCAATTTTTCTGGCTCCATCCCATCTGAGAGTCAATTTCACTATGGTAATTGACCAACTTAAAAATGCCATTTCAGCTAATTTACAGTGGCAGCAAATAACATCGTTTGCGGCCATTTCCCGCTAAAAAATAAAGTGGCATATCAGTTTTGTGCATGTAGAATTATTGTGCTCGATAATCACTCCATAGGAGATCATTTGAACTCTACATGTACGTTTATTTCTGTTTGTTAGTTTTACGTCTGCAGTCTCATGTTTCTGAACTAGATATAGCAATTTACTTTAATTATCCCTGTGGAGTTGTATGATCTCTATTAATTTGTCCTATTATATGTACAATAAGTTTTTAGATGTTTGGGTAAATCACTTTGTTTACCATTCGTAGATGTACTATAAAGATTGTCACATATGCCTCCATGCTGCAAACTAAAAGAATTTAGCAATGTAATTTAAAATTCAAATGACTTGTTTTTCACAGGCTTAATGTTTGACTCACTCTGTGCAGATTACAACTTCAGTAAGTACAAAAATATTATGCACAATATTCATACAGTAGTACCAACAGGAACCACGCTCGGTCTTCCACATGTAGGGCCATAACCTTAAATCGCCTTAACGTCAGAAAGACTATAACAGTGTAGAAAGTCTATAGCTTTAGTGCCCTTTTGATAGAAAGGTTAACCAGGATTAATGCCCTCCTGGGTGGGTTGTGATCATAATTTTTGGACCTTTTCACAATGAAATAACAGTAAGATGTGAAAAGGCCCCAAAATGTCACTGGAAAACATGCGGGCAATCTGGAGGGGTTTGATTTTGTTTGTGGGGTTTTTTTTTTTTGGGGGGGGGGGGGGTGGCAGTTTGTACAACCCTCCTGACCCCCCCCCGTTCCGCCACTATACCCATGGATAAATTTATGCCAACGTGACTTCCTTTCATAATATAAAAGATTTCACACTGTGTGGGCTACACATTTCTTATCATACGCTTGGAATTCGATCCTCCCATCTCATCTTTCCATTCATCAAGTCCAGAGTATAGTTTTTCTTTTTCTCCACCTTGACCTTTGACCTCTTCATTCATAATTTGCCGATATCAAGATCAAAAGATATTGATTCACATGCCGATTCATTCATGCAGATGTCAATTTGTTGTTCACGTGATTCCTTCTCGAAATAGCATCAATGCTAGTACTTTGTCATTCTTTTATATTTTTAAGAATTATTCCATTATACCATTGTCAACTGCAAATCCCAATTTCAGTATTCCAACCACTGAACATCCTAATTACCTCATAAAGAGGTAAAAGTTTCTCTGTGCACTATATAATAGTCTACAGCAGCTTGAATTCTGTTTGTATTTCAACATTTGTTCCTCCTGTGTTTTTTGTAGTATTATCCTGTTATTGGAAGACATTTCTACCCAAATCCATGTCAACAACCCAAGCATCAATGATGAGCTGAGATATGAAACCTTTTGAACTTAAATCATTATTGTTTTATATCCAATGAATTATCAAATTCAAACAATATAGGTTACAAGTGCCAAGTCATGTGCTGACATGGTAAATTCAATATTATCTGGGAAATGTAATGACAGTGAGATTGTGTGTCATTAAATGGTTTAGATGAACAACTTATTAGGAGAGGGGAACTGTTTGAATTTAAAGCAACCCCTCCTCCCTCCCCCCCCCCAAAAAAAATCCTTTGCTCTGTGGAATTCAATACACAGGACGGTATTTCAAAGGATTCATCAATCTTACAAAAAAAGAACTATATCAATTCAATGAAATCTACGCTAACACTGATGGAATATTGATCACATGGACTCAAAGGAAATGCCGGTACTGTTCTCTCGGGGTGGGGTTCGGGAACCATTGTTACTATTTGATGAAGCCTTTGATTTCCAAATGAATCAAATATCACAGGTGCACACATCAAAGAAACCAAAGACCGACGGTTGCTACAATACCATGGAAACGCATCGGACGGGATCATCTGATAAGAACTGAATCTTTTTGTCATATACAACACACAAAAATCAATTACATTTTTTTTCTGTTATGATCCTAGTTCGGCTGTCCATATTAATAGACATTTGTAATAGAGAGTGTGGTCTATCTGTTCACTGTTAAAACCATTAACTTACATGTAAGAATAATGCTGCCACCAATTACACTGCATATGTACAGTGCATCCCAGAAAAAACACAAAACCCTAAAACACAGGTTCATTGTGTGGAAGCAATGGGGCATATGATTGAAAAAAAAAACATACTCAAAATAAACTGTGACTTGTGCTCTTTTAAATGAAACATGTACATTAAGCAAATTTATTCATTCATCCATCTCTGAGTACCATGACTTTGATGATTTAATGTCAAAAACCATTTGTTAGTTTTGGCACTGAGCACTACAAGAGGTGTCCATCTCTTTCTTTTTCTGATGTACTGAAGGTCAAAGCCCAAAAGTGTAGCAAATTATTTTTGACATTACATTTTCAAAGTCATGATACACAGAGATGCATGAATAAAGACCACGAGTCAAAGTTTATTTCAAACATGTTTTTTCAATCATACACCCTATTGCTTCCAAAAAATAATATACCTATCAATTGTAAGATGCACCCCGACCCCCGGGAATGGTACGTCACTTGTCAAACGGGAGTCAAATTTTCATATACCACGACGCACCTGTGTGTCTCGACTATGACGGACCATTTTCTTACAATGACTGTGCCTAGGCCTATTTAAACGTATACAAACTGACGCACCCCATTCACCATGCTGTGACGGACCAAATGCTTCCATGGCGGTACCCTGCGTCATTATTTGTTGGTAAATGACCCACCCATGATGCACCATTCCTGGGGGTCGAGGGGTGCGTCTTACAATTGATAGGTTTATAAGCCTTTGTGTTAGGGTTCTGTGTTTTTTTTCTGGGATGCATGGTATACGTAAATTCTCACCTTAAAAGAGATGTAAGGTATAACACCTTGAGTGCTGACAGTGCCCCAGTTTGTACATTATAGCGAGAGTTACATTCTTAGAGGCCAGTTGCCATGGTTCTTGATTTAAGATGTGAAAATGTCTTCACTTATCAAATCTGGGTCTCACTTTTTTGGGTATACATGTACATTATACAACAATGGTCACCAGTAAGTATACTGTGCTTTCCTGCAAAAAGGCTGCTGTCCCATTGGAAATTCACAGCATTAGTGGCCTTTGGGGGGGGGGCATGAATGGAGGTGTGCACATGTCACCATAAGTGGCCATTAATCAATTATCAGGAAATTACTAGAAGTGAATACCTCCCTTAAGCTCAAATTTAGAATAATAAACAGTGGTTTGAATTTCAACTACCACCCTGTAATTACATTGTGTAAAATAACAAAGCTTGAATAAAATATTGATTTTAGCTTGGAATACAGTTGTCACCACACTACAGCCTGTACGCAATATGTCAGTCATTGTTTATGTCACTTAATCTAAACAATACCTGTAGGCCAGATATGTTTCATAAACATGCCCGTATTGTAAGATCATATCATTTTCACATCGATGTTAAATCAATTGGTCTTGGAAAACGCTGTGTTTGTGCGCTAGTGTGACAATACCTCGACTCCTGGGGGCATCTAATTCATCAGTTTGCAATTTGTGATTGGGGATTTTTCGCTTGGAAAATACATATCTATCTCTCTAGCTTGGATTACGGGTCATGTGGAAGGGGTAGGCTGCTAAATATACAAGCTATACTGTAACGGGGCACGTAGACATCATGAGCAGGCAGTGAGATATCGGGGTGCAATCATACAACACGAGACCCTTAAAGCATCAATGGCAATTCAATTTTTGTGAATAGATAACACTCATCTTCCAGATGGAATGAAAGGGTTTGTTTGCAACATTTTTATGGAATATATTTTTCTTTCTCTCTCTATCTAATGCCTACAGCTGAAAGCAAACATACATGTTATGTATATGGGTATTCTCAAAACAACTTTACATGTGCTTTAGCCTCAAACATCATCAAGTTTATTCTCTTCTTTTATTTTCTTCTTTAACAAAGTGAACATATACATATCCTTTCAATATACGCCACACAAAATGTAAACAAAGCCATTCACTTCCTTTTCTATCACTTACTGTTCTTTGCAAAATGGACACCATCCCTGTGGTGGCAAGCCTCATATCTCAATTTATAGTGAAAATGAGGTTTTTCTATAATCTTGTACCTACAAAAAAAACTAACATGGATGAAAGTCTAGTACTTCCAACTACTTCATTTCAATCAGGGGCTGAAATTAGGGAAGAAAGAATGATGGAACATACAAGATGAGGTGGGGGAGGGGTGAGGGCCATGACTGCGAGGCATGCCTACTTTCTCCTCTTAAGGGTTGGCAGGAGTGGGAAATACTGGCAGTAAATAGGCCTACTGGTAAATACTAAATACCACCTTGATAATTTTCTAGGAAAATGGGAAATAGCTGGAAATAGAAGAAAATACTATGAAATATATTTCTTGAATACTTTCAGGTATTGCCCAGGTGTTTCCCGTGTATTTTGTAGCATTTCTCTGTACCTCCCTATACATATTGAGTGCTTCCCAGCATTTACCAGGATTTCCCAGGATTTCCCACCTGGGCAGGAAATACTGAAATTTCCCGAGAAATTGCCAACCCTGGTTCTAAATGACCCCACCTCCTTCCCACGACTGCCCCATCATTGCAACTGGTATTTCATACGGATAGACACATTCAACTCAGCTCCCATCTGCCCCACCCCTCCGTCTCCCCTCTGATAAAAGATGCAAGATGCGATAATTGCCCCATCACATTGCAAAAGCCATGGCGCCACCATCAAATGTTCGGAAATTAATGTTCTAGTCGTTGATAAGCCTGATTGATGGGGGATATTTGGAACGTGGCATTTTATAGTGAAAAAAGGCGCTGGGCATGCAATGAATTAAGTAGCAGTACATAAATCATGAATTTAAAGGTCAAGTCATTTAGTTTGCTGTCTGTCACTAGTTCATTGAAGAAATAGGCTGCAAGTCATCCTAACAATGATTTCTGAAATTACTCATCTTTCTCAAAATGTTGGAAGAAAAATTCAAGAAAGTTTCTATTTCTAAAAGTATAAACTTTGTGTTTGTAAACTTCTTTAAGAAGTATAGTGTCCTATTGGATACATTTCTTTGGAAAGTATCCAACCCAGCAGGACTAATTAAGGATTCAGGAGTTTAGAGTTAATTTGATCATTTTATCTTTTTTGATATATACAAATGCTCCTCCAGCATTCTTGGGTTCACCATGGCATTTTATCTAATGTACTTTATATTCATTTCAATATTAAATAATAAATGATGTATTTTTGTATGTCTTCAATTGTCCGTTTCAAGACTGCTAAAATCAAGGACAAATTGAATTGAATTAAAGTGAATTGAACCAGATTTTACGATTGATAACTCCATGAATCATACAGGGACATGCAATGTCAACACTTAAAGTTACACACAAGAAGCTAATTTCTAGTGATTAAAAAGTGTATCAAGAAATTTTTATTTTCTTACCTCTTTTACAGGTAAGTGATCAGCTGGAATATATTTGATTTTCCAAGATCATTTAATCACCACCACCACCTCCTCCTCCTCCTCCTCCTCCTTGTCCCCCTCCTCGCTTTCCACCTTTCTTTTCTTCTGTTTCAGCATCCACTTGTCTATACATTCATGTGAGATGGTCATTTGCTTACCAACTACAGTTTTTCCTCTACTCTGAAATATGCAATCAGCTATGGGTATACCTTTAATCAAACCCCAGATTGATTTCCAAGCGGCATCCATTATAGCTGCATGCATGAATGCCATGATTCGGCCCCTGAAATTTCACCTGCACTCCCTGGATAATGATATCATCCCATAAAACCTATTCTCAATTTAATGTTGCCTGACTTAATGACATCAATTATGCTCTCCACTCCTAGGTGTAGCTGTGCATTCATAATGTCCAATATGTAGTGGTCCAACTGGGGACCATTATACTGAGGCCCATAGTTTACCAAGGAGATAAATGCTTAACACTTTGGTTGTTGGGATAAACTCCAAGCATGCTAGCCATAAACTGGAAGAAATAAATTCTCGGGTATTTGTAATAAAGTAAATTACCCAGCATAGCCTGGTGGTTACGCCGCTGACCAGACAACAGTAGGTTTCAGGTTCAAGTTCTATTGGGTCACTCATTTTCTGAGTCATTAGAAAATAACAGATCAAGCATTTGATGTTATTCATCATTGATTACAAAGCTGAACAGCAAGCTTGTTCTGCATCCTAAATTCTCTCTGCAAACCTTTCATTCCTAATTCACTCCTACTGGGGGCTCATCAAATATTGGGGTCAGACATAAGGAATGGTTTTTCAGGTGTTTGTAAAGTAAGTATACCCTGGCCTTGCTGTTACCCAGCAAAGTCTTGTTGTTGGACTGCTAACCGTATACCAGTTAGGTTTCAGGTGCAAGTTCTGTTGGGTCACTCATTTTGGGGGTCATTAAAAAATAACAGATCAAGCATTTGATTTAATTTATCATTATTTAAAACAGAGATGAACAGCAAACTTCTTTTGAATAAACTGGATTGTTTCACAACTGTTTGCATAACCTTCCCGAAAAGTATGATTTTGTCTTTAAAAAAAATCAAATGTAACTAACACAGGTCTATTTTTTACACATTTAGCTGGTTCAAAGTGTATTTTCTTTTTCATATTTTTGGTCTTCAATTTATTGTTGTCTAAAGTTGAAATGAACAGGTATAACAATTGTCTTCTTGGTGAATCAATGTGCCATTAGTACCCTGCTATTAAGGTTCAACGAGGAGAGCTGACCAATGTGCCGTCAATGCACAAAATGTAAAATTCTATTGCAGCTATTAATTCAAACCACAACAACAACAACAAAAAACACAAAACAAACGACAAAAAATCATTAAGGTATGCATCATTGATTTGCGGAGCTTCCCAATTTTGCTTCAATTTAATTCAGCTAAAAAATACATTCAGGATTTGGGATTTATACTTTTGGAAAGATAAAAGATGAACTGTTGTATTCACACATTAAAAAGATTGTAAACATAGTTGTCTGTTACTGGTAGTGTACACTTTCAACCAGTTGGAGACGATTTGATTTCAATATATATACTTGTACATGTATATTTTTTTTCCATAGACCCCAGCCCGAGATATTTCATACAGTGTACTTAGTCTCCAACAGGTTAGAATAGAATAAACAGCCATTACAACATACTAGTAATTACTATCAATTTGTAATAGTCTTTATAAAAACAGGATATTCTTATGCCAAGGCTTTTTAGGAGAGGAAGGTTTCTTTGAATTTTGATATTAAAAATGATTTAGCTAATTTTGGGTAGATGGAAACAAGCTTGGGTGTCCAAATCAAGAGCATTATCCTTATAATGGGTAACAAAGTTATATTAATTGTTTTGTGTTGGGTAATGCTGTGATTTTTATCAACACAGGCAGGTGTGCACATACACACCCATTTGTTAATGTAGTGCATTAGCCAAGTCCTTCATAACACTATCAGTAGCAGGTTAATAGGTGTGCTACTGTATGGCCATTATACATGTAAGTACAGCTGACAACCAGTAGCATAAGGGGGGGGTGTCTCCTAGTTCCAAGCACCCCCTCTTTTTTTGCTTTTGTTTCTTTCGTTTGCTTTTACATTTTATTGGTTTGTGTTTTTTTTGCAGGGAAAAAGTACAGTTTGTTTTTTTGTTTGTTCATTCTGTAAACTCTTTCACTTGATTAAGACACGAGCCACCAGTACCACCTAACCCCCCCCCAAAAAAAATCCTGCCAATACCATTGCTGACTTCTTTGATGGAGACAAGTAGAAATGGAGCCAGGTGTTGGCTATAATATACATAGGACACGGTCCTTGGTTATGCCACCACATCCACGACTATTCAAGTCGAAGCGTCGCCTATTTTGTAATATCCCATACCACCATTACCCGCACCTCAACCCACCCACCCCCCCCACCCACACACACACAAAATGAGGAAACAAAAGAACGAATAGTCTTATGAATGTTATTAATCATCCAGTCGCATAACTTAGAGTATAATCATAAATAATAAGGCTGGACTTACTTGAGATGATTATTAGACAACGTTTCGTCTACTCCTGTTTACAACGCCGAGATGCGTCGCGACACTACTAGGCAACGCAGCATTTCAAAATACTTCACTTAATAAAGTCTACAGGAGTAGACGAAACGTTGCCCAATTTCATCTTCAAAGTAAGTCCTCCAGCCTTAGCCTATATTTTATAATTATACTCTAAAAAGAACAAATAGTTTAATCGAAATATTGCAGATTGTCACTTTCATGTCTGCTCATAGATGAATAAATAAGATTTGTTAGATAAGCAGGTATAGGGGACACATTGCACCACTTTAACGCCCTTGTTAATTTTTGGTTGGGGTGTTCATGCAGGTGTTTTACTGGTGGTTTGGGATTTTGTTTTTTTCTTATGCGGTGTTCCCAAAAAGTTGCCGAAAAGGTCTTCCACGCCCTCATTTGCCAGTCGACTAATGACTTTTGCTACCAGGTGCTGTATTTCGTGCAATGCGGAATAGGCCTATTCTATGACATCGTGGCGACAGGCAAAACTGTTTACATTGATGTAGCCTTTTCTAGCAATGCATCTCAATTCAAAAAAAGGTTTCAAAATGTTTTATCAGCTCCCTTTTCCTCTTCGGGCTTACGCAATGAGCGGATGTTTGGGTGATATGCACACACCGCACCTGAAAGTCAGTTTTCCGCTCGCTGCGAAAATACTGACACCATGTATTTCCGTCATCCATTTATCGTCCAATGTTCTGAGAACATACAATCTGTCCCACTGGTGAAACTCTCTCTCGTATATGGCACTCAATATCATTGATGTGTTCAAGCCATCGCGCGCAGATTAAGAAAGGGGAATACCCCTTCAGGAAAAAATGTAAACAACCACCTTTAACCCCGCGTACGCGTATACTTAGGATGCGCGCCCTGACTAACGCGCCGTGTAAGCGTACGCCGGTGTACAAAACACTTACGCCCACTATAAATGTAAATACTGGTTGTTTGTAAATTTTCGTTGCAATACGTTAGGCCTATATTTGCTTTTTTTTGTTTTTGTTTTTCCCACTTGTTGTCCATGAATAATACATCTATGTATAATGTATAGGTTTTCTTCAATGCCCTGATATTCAGGGTGACATAAAAAATAAAAATCATGTCATTGTCAAAATCATTGTCATTGGTTTCTTTTTTCTTTTTTTTTTTTCTCTTCACTGTCGAGGTCATTCACCTCAAGACGGGTGGATATCACAGTCTTGTGAGTTTCATAATGCATGTCCCAACGAGAATGTAAGTTGTAAAATGATATATCCACTCTAATGCAAGCATCGAATTTTTCTTGAAAATCTCGACTTCTTGGGACAAATGAGCTGGAAACCTACATTGTCTTATGCCAATCACGAAGCTCTTTCTGTTGATACCATGTTTCCTTCTCGAAGCGCTCTACTGTTTTCAAAAAGGTGTAAAAACCTTTTGGGTCAATTTTTTGGCCCTTCGCCTACCTCGCTTGACTCA
>JZLH01S0598409.1:3173-19678 GCA_001188425.1 Eucidaris tribuloides
AACACCTAGTATATGCGATATTGTTTTAATTGTGTCTTTGCGCCCCCTGAAATTCTAACTTTGTATTTATGAAAATGAATATGTGGGATCTTTATTTTTGTGAAAACAAATCATGAAATGTTTTTGTATTCATGAAAAGAAAATGTATCTTTCGAATGAATTAAGAATAATTTTTTATATTTTATTTTATTTCATCCTTATCTAAATTATCCTATCCTAATTCATATGCTCTGTTCTGTTCTATTCCATTGAATTCTATTGTATTGTATTGTATTCTATTATTACAATATAATATTGTATTCTATTCTATTCTATTCTAGTCTATTCTATGCTATTCTATTCTATTCTATTCTATTCTATTCTATTCTATTCTATTCTATTCTATTCTATTCTATTCTATTCTATTCTATTCTATTCTATTCTATTCTATCATATTACATCCATTCTATTCTCTATTATTCCACTCTATGGAACACTTTCAAAATTATTGAATTAAGCGATCTTACATAATCATAAATATTGAAACTTTACTGACAACGTTACTACTGAATTGAAAATTGATCATATTAACAACCCATTGTGTTATGATTGTTTAACTTACGCGCTGAATTTATTCTGAGTGGATATTAATGACAATTGTTATTTTCATATTTTCTTTGAATTTTGCTTTCCCTATTGTGGTATTATAAAATAGATCTTACTATTAAAAACACACTAGCTATTTTTAGTGTGTACAAAGGTGAAGGAGACATATAGTAATTACGATTGGTTTAATCTAATGAGTAATGCGGGGAGTAATGGTAAGATTGTGCACAGATAGCGTGCAAAGGATTAGTATAGGCCTATAGGATGGGCAACACAAAAAGGGAGGGGATTGGGGCGGGGGCTGGGAGTTGGGAGTTATACGTTTATTCCGGATATCAAAAATTTTGTAACTTATTGCGTACCAAACTCTCAATCACTCATGGTAATTTCAGATAGGCTAGTCTCGAAACGCTTAACATCCATATAGGCTAATTTATCATAAATCTATAAAAAGATTTATTCTTATTTTCTTTTGTACCGCATGTATATCTTTCATGAAATATTTGTACCCGGGATTTGTACCCAATCGAATTAATGAATTTTCTACCTATTTTGTCATCTTCATTGTTGTTTACAATCGAATGTAGGACCTGGGTCTTTTGTTTGTTCTTCTGATATCATTGCAAGAAGCAAAATAAAGATAATAATCCATTTTTTTCTTTTCTATTCCATTTCTCTTCTTATTTCTATTTCATTTGCTGGATACAAATAGGCCTATGTATCTTCTTTACATTTGCCATAATTATGTTAAGTTTTTCTCCTCTTTGGCCAACCGTTATCATTTTCGTGAACAGTTACCGACTTTAATTAAGGAGTTCCAACACACAGTGAAAGTAGTTGTTCTAAGTAGCTATCTGATCCACCAGGAAGTGCAAGGGTATTTTTTTTAAATATCATGGAAAATAAACTTCTGTAAAATATCTCCTGAAACTATAGGTAATGAACAGGCTATCAGTAGATTTTATAATATTGAAAACAGATTTCAAATCGGAGTAGTATCAATGGAGTTATGACCTTGTAAATATCATGAAGTAATTACGCACGCTGGTGCCTCGTTGCGGCTCTCACACTAGGGCACCAGTATGGCAGGCACAGTCATAATACACCATCCCTTGATTTAACCTTTACCCTCAGGGCGTATGGGGTGTTGTTGGGTAGTGTTTGGCTTATTTCAAAAATCTAATGCATTCTTGTTCTTGTAGTGTTTCCTGCTTGCCAATTGGATTTTGCAATCAAAAGTTATGAGTATCTAAAGTTTTTAAAGACAATATTTTTTATGATTTCCTTATTTTTTTGAAAAGCAGTGTAAAAATCTAAACCTTTCACAACAAAATAATATAATTTTTATTGAAATTCAACGAATAACAACGTGAGGAAAAGGATTTACGATACATCATTTTTCACGCGATGTACAAAATCAATGCAAGTGTTTTCAGACAAAATTCATAACTGTATTATTTTCACCAGTAGTGAATGAAATTAATTATTTTTATGCAGTTTATTATCACAAAAGAGTCCCCGACAAATTTTACCGAAAAAACAATAAAAAACAAAACAATAAAATACATAGGAAATTAATTCTGATACGGCAAATTTTTTTGTAGGTAATTGTTAGAAATGTTACAAAGAATATTTTCTCCAAAAATTAGCATTCTACTAGCTATTTTAAGTGAGTTACAGATGAAAACATAATTTCATGCACTTATTTGCATAATTAATTAATAAAAATGTATTTTTTTAAAAATCTAACCATATCATCTTGTAGTTTGCATCCAGCTCTACGCACATGCAAATTTTTGTGGCGATCGCACGATCTGTGGCCGAGATCTGAAACCTATCTTTGCCTTTTCCCAAAATTTTACTTAATTAATTATTCATATTACTTCATTTGCATATTATATAATTAAATAAGTGGTGGTTGTTTATGTTTTCTTAAACACTGATGTATCAAGTAACTTTCCCGAAAATTTGAAGAAGTTAGCTTTTGTCATTTTGAAGATATTGCTGAAACAAAACAATGATGCAGACATTTTCCTGTTATAAGTGGTGCCATTGTGCAAATAAAGAAAAACAAAGGATGACCTTTGACCTTTTAGTCAAATTTATGTTACTTTTGCCATTCTTTAAATCGCTCTATCTCAAGAACCGTTCGACCGATTTTGAAAATTAAAATTGATTTGGAATTCTGAGAGGCTAACCTATCCCTACATCTAAACAAAATCACCATTTGAGCTATCTTTAAAAATCATTGGAACTGCCTAATAAAATATGAACTTTGGTAGGTCTAAGAATAGATTAGCATTGTCGTATACTGCAACACAGTATGCTTTGGTAATTATATAGGCTATACTAGGGACAAAATCCAATATGATATTTTTCACTGATAACAAAATGCATTCGATGCGATTGTAATACGAGAATCACTGCAGACTTCTTGTGTGAGGAAGATCAAGAAGAATACGTCGACGGATCGGAGGTGGAGCAGACGATACACACCTGTAAATCGAGAAGCAGCAGTCATGGCTTTTCCCTGCGAAACCGGTAAGTAACATAATAAAGGTGAATGTCAACGTTATTGCAGTTTTTCATCCTTTTCTCATTAAGAAAAGAGAATATCACTCTGATAATGTGACATATGCTTATTCACCGTTTTATATTCAAGTAAGTAGCGTGGGATTATGAGGTGTGCAAGCGCAGGTCAGTGGGCTTGCATTAACTCGTAGTCCCACACGTGTAAAATTATGTGTGGTATAGATCTATCGTGCATAATTTATGCTGGCCACAGACTTATCTAACTTGACTCAATGACAATAGCAGGCATTGGCACCATCTACACAAGACTGTATTAAATTTGAAATGTTTAGCTCATTGGGAAGTGAGTAATGTCTGTTTCTGCACAATGAATGATCAACATGATATTGATAAACATTAATGATAAAGCAGGGCTGCCAACCTTTGAAAAGAGTTTGGAGTGAGACTTTGCGAGGGAACGAAGCGACCAAGTCCTTGGGGGGGATGGTGTGGAAGGGGGGTGTCCCCCCTTCCACGGCAGGGAGCTTTTACAATTTTGTAACTGAAATGGTGCAATCTGGTGCATACTTTAACCCTTATTCCACAAATACATAAGGCTGGATTCAAATAGGTTAATTGATTTCATGAAGTACACTGACCTTGAAAAAGTACAAACTTTCACATTTGTAGTGCATTATTCCAAATCAATTGTTTTTATTAGCTTAGCAGTTGAACCTCAACCTATGATTATCTGTAACAAAATGGACAAATCCTCACTCAACAGGAACATGCATACTAAAAATAAATAGATATATACTATATAAAAATAATAAATATATAAAAATTAATGAATACATATATAGTTAATATATAAATTAATACTAAAAATAAATAAATACTGCACAATTTTCATTCTTAAAAATAAGTATACCTCTCATCCAGTTAATCATGAGATAATTTGCACTTCAGGATGACCTTTCACTCTGCTTGTAGCTCAAACTTGAAGCAAGGCTTGGACCGGCTAAAGAGGATATCCGAGCGCAATGAGCGGGCAGGCCTGCGCTGGGGGCCGGGCCGGCCGGGTGCGATGTACAGCGGTGACATGCCATGGCATCGACAGTCGGACACTCGCTAGTCGTGTCTCGCACAAAAACCCCGCTTCATATAAAGTGACTCGACGTGACAACGTCACTCGCACACGCAAGATAAGCCAATCGCAATTCGTTATCTTGTCTTTGCGCGGCAAACCGAAACTAATTTGCATTGATGGTTTAGCTTAACTTGCGCATGTGTGCTTAAAAATGTTGAAACTTTCGGCAGGGATATTAAATATCCGATATAATGGACATTTTTTTTTTTTTCATTTTCGGGGGTTCAGCGTGAGAATTCCTATGATCAGCGTGAGAGCGTGAGAATTGAGTGAATTGCGTGAGAATCACGCAGATTGCGTGAGAGTTGGCAGCCCTGATTAAAGCCAAGGGCAAACTTGTGATGGGCACGTTAGATTTTAACAGAATACACGTGCAGATAGACCCTCTATGATATTTTGAAACAACGTGGGATGGGCAAATTTTCTTATTTGTTGATCTGTTACCATGTTCAGTGAATGTGATCAATCTCAGATCCCGGGGGATGGGGGGGGGGGGGGTCAGTGTCATTACTAGTTGTACACCATCACCATGCGCTTGTGTGGACTTTCAAAATGACCCTAACTAAGTCGATCTCAGAATACCCTAAACAAGTAGGCCTATTCAAGTTTGAAAAGAATACCCTAAACAAGTATTCAAGTTTGAAAAGATACCCTTTTGAAGTAAACCTTCTGTTAAAAGTAGCCTATACCCTT
Source organism: Eucidaris tribuloides (assembly GCA_001188425.1). Taxonomy (NCBI): domain Eukaryota; kingdom Metazoa; phylum Echinodermata; class Echinoidea; order Cidaroida; family Cidaridae; genus Eucidaris; species Eucidaris tribuloides. The sequence continues at coordinate 8,113 of JZLH01S0598409.1, forward strand.
TTTTGTCTGAGGCTGTTGGAGTTAACAGCTTTGCATTTAAAAAATCGTATATTTCCTTAGCTTTACGGAAATGTGGTTAAAAATACGGGAAGGTAGGGCCAGACCAATAAAATATGAACTTAAAGTAAAATTTCATTACGAGCAATTCCAATTTGTTAGCCTTCTGTTAAAAGTAGCCTATGATAGTATACCCTTTTTTCCTGATTTTGGCGATTTTGATACCCTTTTCGATGTATGCGAGTACATCGTTCAACCGTGAAAAACAACCCTTTTTACTCGTTTTTTCACACGCGTATGCAGCATGGTGTACACGTTGTAATGGCACTCCCCCCCCCGCCCCCCGGTCTCAGATGGTTGGGGGGGGGTGGGGAGGTAAGGAGGAGCACTGTCCTTACAAGGTGTACACCATGCGTGTGCGTGTATGGACTTTCAAAATGGACCCTAAAAGTAATTATCCACCGATCTCAATGCTAAACAAGTAACGTTAGATGTATGTTTTCCCCACACCAACTACATATGTGACCTGTCACCACATTTCGATCAATAAGTCGCAATGGGAGTTTTTACGTAAATCGGTAAATTAGTTGATTTGGGTCGGAGGGGTCGATTTTGGGATTTTGGGATTTTCTGAAAGTATATACATTAGTCTTTCATCTGTCCAAATTTGAGGGTCATAGTTGATTCCAAATTCTGTTTTTTCTTGAAATAAACGAGACCATGTTTTTGCGTGCAAGTGGAAAAATCACCGATTTCAATCTTCGCATCGCGAGAATCGCCCCGAGAATCGCCGCAAAATTGACCGAATATAATTGCTTGGTATGAAAAATCTACAAGTCACCCCGCAATAATATTGGTATCATCACAAAGCTACGTTGTTTTATTTAATGGCAGTGACTGTATCAGCCTAAAACAATTCGTAAGAAAAAAATGACAAGTTAAAAGGTGAGTAAATTAAAATAGTGGAGAAGACTCTGTAACAAGTAATAGCCCCCAAGGAATGGGCCTCATCAGACACACCCTAAAAGATAATTGACTGTAAATTGAAATGTATGAAACTCCAGACAATGAAACTTGGCTGAATAGAAGGATTACGTGTGTGAATTAATTGTGCTAAATTTGAGCCTAATCCGATAACACCTTCATGTCAGTTGCTATGGAGTTATAATTCCACCTTTCATGCCCCACACAGCTAGTGCTTTTTGCCAGCGAGCATGAATGAGCGTGATCTTTGATGCCGTTTTTCTCCGCTTTCCTGATAATGGCATACGTGAAGCTCCAATCTTTTGAGCGGTGTTTTAACTAGGTTAGCCTTGTCCAATTTAAACAAATTTTATATCATTCTAAAGCTTACGATCTCATCTTTCAGACCATATAAAAAACTCAATATCCGATTTTTCCAACTTATTATGCGTTTTGTGGTGACAGGTCACATATGTGGTCCAGGATATGGACCCGGGGGGTCAAGGTGTACACCATGCGCGTGTATGGACTTTCAAAATGGACCCTAAACACGTAATTGAAAGTCGATCTCAGAATACCCTAAACAAGTATTCAAGTTTGAAAAGATACCCTTTTGAAGTAAACCTGCTGTTAAAAGTATACCCTTTTTTCCTGATTTTCGCGATTTTGATACCCTTTTCAATGTACGCACGTACATCGTCCGACCGTGAAAAACAACCCTTTTTACGTGTTTTTTCACACGTGCATGGTGTACACATTGTAATGGCACTGGCCCCCCCGGGGATATGGACCACATACACCCAACTGTACTACTAATCATGTGGGATTTTTTTGTGAGTGCCTTATTCATGTATCTGTGATCTTTTTTGGTCCAGAGCCTATACTACCTGTGCACTAAAAAAAAAAAAAAAATCTTCATGGGCGGTATAGACTCAGGGACTATATGTTTGGTTTTCCCCACTGTAAACAGGTAAACAAGTAGTCTATTATTAGTAAAATATAACTATACCCAATACACACACAAGCTGTTTAAAAGTATACCCTTTTTCCTGATTTTGGCCATTTAAAGTTTCACTGTACGGTGCGTACATCGTCCGCACTGATAACTGGAGTTTGAGATAGGTTTAACATTCTGCATGAAACTAAAATATGGCAGCAAATAAATTCTGTTGTTACTCTCTCTACAGGGTGTCAGTGAATTGCAAGCCATGGCCCATCCATCAACATGTATGTCTGTGGTGTCTAAAAACAAGAGGTGCACTTTGGAAAGAGCTGAAAAATTTATTTCTAATGTGTATTTTACCGATTGCAATCTGTATGGAAGGTAAGCCGTTCCTAAACTGAATGTCACTTTTATTGATTCTATGTGAAATTACAGAATCTCAGAAGCAATGAGTTAAAGTGAGTGTCATTGCTGAGGTTATTATCTCTTATACCTGCCAATTGTTCCTATTTTTTGGAAAAGAAAAGAGCAATTTTAACCCCTTTGTTCCTATTTTTGTTCAAATTTGTCTGTAGTAATATACCTATCAATTGTAAGACGCACCCCTCGACCCCCGGGAATCGTGCGTCACTTGTCAAACGTGAGTCGGATTTTCATATACCATGACGCACCTGTGTGTCTCGACTATAACGGACCATTTTCTTACAATGACTGTGCCTAGGCCTATTTAAACGTATACAAACTGACGCACCCCATTCACCATGCTGTGACGGACCAAATGCTTCCATGACCCTGCGTCATTATTTGTTGGTAAATGACCCCTTGCACCCATGACGCACCATTCCCGGGGGTCGAGGGGTGCGTCTTACAGTTGATAGGTGTATAATGTATAGGAAATTCAGGAATGTTTCTATTTTAAATAATTTTTGTGCCTCCGCCCCGTAAGGGAGCCGGAGGCATTATGTTTCGGGTTGTCTGTCCGTACGTCCGTGGGTCCGTGCGTCCACACTTTCTTGTGAACAAGATTACTGAAGTACCGCTGGAGGGATTTTAATGATACTTGGACCAAGGATGGACCAATAGCCAAGGATGAATTGATTAGATTTTGGGACAAATCTGTCAAGGGTCAAAGGTCAAAGGTCAATGAACTTTGTCCTAAAATGACTTTTTTGCCTGTAACTCCAGTTAGGGGTGATCACTGTTGATGTAATTTGGCAGTTAGGTTTAAAACCAAAAGACAAATATTTTGGTAGAGTCACGGGTCAAAGGTCAAGGTCAGGGGTCAAAGGTCAATGGTCAATGAACTTTGTCCCAAAATCTCATTTTCGGCCTATAACTTCAGTTAGGAGGGCTCACTGTTGATGTAATTTGGTGGTTAGATTCAAAACCAAAAGACAAATATTTTGGTAGAGTCACAGGGGTCAAAGGTCAAGGTAAAGTGTCAAAGGTCAATAAACTTTGTCCCAAAATGCTATTTTCTGCCTACATGTATAAGTTCAGTAAAGAGTGCTCACTGTTGATGTAATTTGGTGGTTAGGTTCAAAACCAAAAGACAAATATTTTGGTAGAGTCACGGGGGTCAACGATCGGGGTCAAGGGTCAAAGGTCAATGAACTTTGTGTCAAACCTATAACTTCAGTTAGGAGTGAATTAGGTTGTTAGCTCCTACATAGTGGGCGCAATGGGCGGAGGCATATCCATTGACTGCGCGCAGTCGAACTTTTCTAGTTTCAATAGTTTGTTCCTACATGTATTTCTTGGCTTTCAGGGTTGGCAGGTATGTGAGATGATAACCCATTGGAGGGAGATGAAGAATGGAATATCTCGGGCTGGGATCTATGGAAAATATTGAAATCAATCCCCCATGTGTTAACAATTATTTTAAAGTCTGGGCTGTATTATAATATTCAATGGCTATTAAAGAAACAATGGAAGAATACAAAACTTTTGAAAATTATGTTGTCTCTATCCAGATTTCCTTGAATGAATAAGAAATGCCTTGATAGTAAACTTTAACCAGATGGATTATTCTAACACAACACTCAAAAGAACAAAAACAAACTTGTATGGTAATTTAAAGGCAAGGTTCACCCTGATGTTAAGTTGGTTTTAATAAAAGCAGAATAATAAGAGAAACATATCAGTGAAAGTTTGGCAAAAATCCACCAAAGAATAACAGAGGTATGAAGGTTCAAATTTTACATTTGATGACGTCACATGCGAGCAGCTTTATATGTCATGTAATATAAATTTCTTAAAAGTGCCGTTTTCTCAAAAATTAAAAATTATTTTACCTGAGCTTTCAATATATTATCAGAAACATTACTTCATACGGGCTTCTGTGAAAAAAACCCCACTTAATTATAATGAACCATCAAAAAAATGGCATTTTATGGAATTTATATTACATGACATATAGGGAGCTGCTTGCATGTGACGTCACAAAATTAAAACTTTGAACTTTCCTAACTCTGTTATTCTTTGGTGGATTTTCACCAAACTTTCACTAATATGTTTCTCTCATTATTCTGCTTTTATTGAAACCAACTTGATGTCAGGGTGAACCTTGCCTTTAATAAAATCAGTCACTCATAGATTTTTCCCTTATATATATTCCCTTATATATATTATATATATAAGGCCTTCGGGTGTTTTTGAAGTGAATTTTTTGTTTTTCAGGGCTTCATTTTCACACCATACTAGAGACATTAACCCTATGTTAACTGGGGGGGGGGGGCAATTTGACCCCCCCTCGACGAATTTCGCGACCATGCCGCCACGCAAATTTTTTTTACCGCGTCGCTCACTGACTTTTTACTTTCAAGTCTTGCGCATCTTTTGAGACCGTTTTCGCGAAAATCGGACATACCGTTACGATGCTGTGTGACGTTTTATACATGCATGTCAACCCAAAAATTGTTTAAAAACGTGATTTCGTGTACAAAACCAATGGAAATTGTGTTTTCAGCCAAAAATCATGAGTGTATGATTATTTTTGCTTTTACTGGTTGAAATGAATTAATTTTATGCTATTTATGATTGGTCATGTGTCGTATGGTGGGGCCCCTTTGCGTTACAGGCACCAAAATTAAGAATTTTGTCACTTCTTGCATTTGAACCAATATAACTCAAAAAGTACTTATAAGAAACCAACAAAAGTATACATTTTCTGAAAGCGTATACATCAGAGAATCTCAATCAGCCAATGTCAAGTTGTTATACAGGGTGTGTAAAAAAAAAATTAAGGGTAATATCACAAAAATGTATAATTTTGTGATATTGATGACAACTTCATTGCACCTGTCAGTTTAAAACGTCATGGCTCAAAATTGATGTCATGGTGTGAAGAGCACACTTCACTTTAAGAAAATTAGGTTTTACTACTTTCGAACTTTCAGAATGTAGTGATAAAGAGTGTGCGCAAGATTTAAAATTGTGTTCGCGTCGGAATTGTTACAATAACATTAATTACCTAATTAATCAAATAGTTTCTAAACCTAATTAACAAGTTTTAGAGATTAATTAGTAGAATATGTTTAATAAGAATCAGTAGAGGTGTATTTTAAATTTCAACCAAAATGTAGCCCTGAAGTGAACATACAGTGTTCCTTACATTCTATACTTTCATGCTTCATAATGTGTACAACGTCAATGCACCGCATAAGCTTACACCAAGTCATTAATTAAGGTAAATTAATGACCTTGAAAACAATTAATGCTCATCTTTATTTTCGTAGAATTGTAACATATAACAATGTTTATTAGTCAGAAACTTTCAAAACTCTGCTGATAAATATTCCGCTGCAAAAATAGTAAAAGAAAAGACTGTACATGATTTGTATTTTGCCCATGGGTTTTCACTACGCTCCTCCCACGCTTATCCTCCCGCTTATCCACCAGATTTACCATCGTTAACTTTTTGCATTTTCACTAATTAAAACAAAGTTCATACAAGATTGTTACTCAGATTTCAAAAGCTGAGTAATTTGCTGTAGAATGAGCACCGAATATTCATCATATGGAAGAATGCTCGGTACAACAAGCTTGAATGAAGAGAGACTAAAAAATGTACACCACAGGTATTTGGGGGTCATCATACAACACATGACCGCATTGCAAAAGTTCCCAAACAAATTTCATCGGAAAAACAATAGAAAACAAAAGGTCGAAAAAACATAGAAATACATGATAAGAAATTCACAAAACAATAAAATACATAAGAAATTAATTCCAATTCAGCAAATTTTTTGGTTGAAAATTGTGAGAAATGTCAGAATGAATATTTTCACCAAAAATTAGTATTCTACTCGCTATTATAAGTGAGTTATAGGGAAAACCATAATTTTATGCACTTATTTGCATAATTAATTACTTATAAAATAGAAAAAAAAAAATTTTGGAAAAATTTTACTATACGGTATTGCAGTTTGCATCCGGCTCTATGTGCATGCAAATTTTCGCGGTGATCGCGCGATTGGCGGCCAAGATCTGAAGGAGGGGGGGGGGGGATCAAAAAAACCTGGTCTGAAATAGCCCAGTTAAAATAGGGTTAAAGGCAAATAGCAGGATTGGAAAAAGTCCTTACTTCCAGATAAAACTATTGTAGAATCAAGTACACTGTTTAAGGCCTCTGCTGTCTAAATTTCTTGCTCAAATGTTTATTTGGAAACAATCAGCATCAGTACTCATTGTGACAGGCAAATTTAATGTGTAGCTTTGAATGGGGTTTATTTCTATCAGGGCACCAGAGTAATTCAATGCAGGTAAATGATTGCTTGTTTCTCCACAAGTAACCAAATTCAAGACAAATCCTCCCGGTCAGGAGAGACACTTTAGCTGGTATATTAGTGGCGTCGTCGACATGCCTTCTGTCGAAAGTTTGTCGAGATAACAGTATTTTGACTGAAAGACGATACATGTATGTCAACAGAGATTTTATCTTTTCAACAACAACACACATGGTATCAAAGTAATAAATCAGGACCTAACAATGTCATCTCCGCAGGCAGTCGCTTCTCAAAGCAAGCATTTTTTTCTTTCTCACAGAAGGTTATAGAAACTGAGAAGCATTGTTCTGAGTGTAATCTACACCACAAGAATCTTTGTTCCCTGGAAATTGATGATGTGGTCAAGCAATGGCATGCAGTGAGGCAGTCAATTGAAAGTCCAAAGTTCAAAATTCCATATGCTGCTTTCAATAGCGAAGTAAGTCATCATTGGGGCCCCTGGCAGGCTAATTATCCCCTGTAGTATATAGCCACAATATTACAGGTGTATTTTAACATGTGTAGGTATGGTGTTGTAAGACTGTCTTATGAATTCAATGTCCCAAATATCTGACCATTGTTTTGTCGACAGCTGTGTCTGTCGGCTAAATATTTGAGGTGACATGTCGAAAGAGAAATTTCTATTTGACGACGGCTCTATGGTACATGTTTATACATTGGTGTATGTTTCAAACTATTTTGTTCTTGAGGCATGTTTTACTTCTCCCAATTATATCAATGCCCTTTAATTTGTGGTGCTTACCTTTCTTTCCTACGATAGGTTGTACCCTGCCAAAAGTCCAGTGACGATAACCCATCGGCAGGTCAACGGCAGAGTTTCATTCCAAGAAGCCACCGCAGAATGGACATCAAAAGGCTCCAAGGCCAAATACCCACCGGCAAAGAATGTGGAGATAGGAAGTTCATATGGGCCGACGTAGGTATTCTGAGTTAACTCTTTGCCCCTAGCCGTGCTTTGTTCTCCGATTCACATAGAAATACATAAGCCTAATGTATCAATGCCCTTCACAGATTAGTGGGTACTGTTGTTCCCCCAACCCCCACTCCTGCTAGCAATCTCATGGTATACCGGTATATGGAACCTTCCAGTATTTCTGTTTTTTATATAAAAAGTAATGCATTGAAAAGTAATTTGGCAAAGCAGGGTATTAAATGGGACATATAGAGAGTGAAAGGAAATTTTCAGGCTCATAGAAGCAAAAAAATTCAGGGAAATACATCTGACAAATAAGAATAAAGACATCAATTTTTGACACTTACACAAATTATTGCAAAATTGGCAGGTCTATAATATTCACTGTGAGCAACCTTCCATTTGATTTACACACAATATATCACTGAATTTCATTTTCTTGAATGTGTATACCTGGACATTCTTACTTCACATGGACAATGTTTTAAAATGAGTTAGATGGAATGTATGTGGGGTACAAAAATAAAGAAAATGTTTCTTTGGAGACAATGAAAATTTAGGAACAAGGGTACAAAACAAATGGAGGGTTGCTTGTATAGAAATATGCTGTGTTTCTAATTTGTAATGATCATAAGAATTAAACATACAAATTAATAAGCTTATAATATGTGTTTCCCTAATTATTCTGCTTCTCATTAAAGTATGAGCCCAGAATACCCCTTAGACTGTTCATCTATTAGTTTGTTACCCCAATAACCCCAACTAGGCCGGGCTATTTTCTTGAGAGCTTTAGGTGTTGCAGATACATTGCGAGAAACGCAGAGTTAGGGTTAAAGGGAGAAGGAGCCAGCAACTAACAGGTATAAGTTAAGAAAAAAATTTGAGTTCTTGCCAACCAATCAGATCACACGTGCACAGGTCTGGAGCTGACCATGCGTGACCGATGCATGCCACCCGACGTGTGTTAGTCGCGCCTTGGTAATGTATGCACTGTTTGAATCGAAAAGCTCCTCCCACTATAGCTGTTTCTGCAAGTTTTATCCTGGGGTACCAAAGATGTAAAATAAACACAAATTAACTAATTTATAGGGCCTTGCTGTGGGTGAGTATCACACAGTACCCCTTATTTAGGCTGTCTTTATCACCATGTACAATAATTCTCACAATACTCACAGTGTCATTTTTTTTCTTAACCCTAATTAGACTGGAGTATTTCGGAGGCTGGAAACTCGTGGGGGGGGGGGGGTTGGGGCCTAAAGGGCCCCTCTTAAGATCTCGGCCGTTGATCGCACGATCGCGATGAAAATCGACACACACGTCACCCATGACATAATCTACAGAATTGTATATTTGATTGTTCAAAAATTAGTCAAATTTATTTTTAATTAATTATGCTAATTTATGCATGAAATTATAATTTGGCTGTAAATCATTAAGTAAAGCCCTTGAAGTGCTCATTTTTTGTTCAAAGACTCTTTGCGAGATTCTGATCGGAGGCACATTAAAAAAAAATTCGGTATCAAAATGTTTTCTTATATATTTTATTGTTTTTGGAATTGCTTATGTATTTCTTGTTTTTTCGACTTTTTGTTTTTATGTTTTTTCAATTGGAAATTGTGTCGACTATTATTTCGGTCATAAATAGTCAGCAAAATCAAATGATTGTATCAATGAAAGCAAAATTAATCACTTATTTATGAATTTTAGCTGAAAACACAATTTGCATTGACTTCGTACATGAAATCATGTTTTTGAGCAATTTTGGGTTTGACGCACGGGTGCAAAATTATGCATAACTCGCGAACCGGGTACCCGGGCGTTGCAAATATGGGCTTAAAAGATGCGCAAGACTTCAAAGAAAAAAGTCATGAAATATTGCGGCCATAACTTCTCGCGTTAAAAATTTATTGCAAAAGATGTTGAGGGGGGGCCTTTTAGGCCCCCCCCCCCCAGTCCAATTAGGGTTAAGAACTGCTGATCGGATTGGATACATCCATGCATACCAAAACTTGGACATGGCATGGGAGTGTGGAGCCATACCATTGATCTAGTATTTCCTTTTGTCTAAATTATTTTCAGGTGGGCAACGCATTGGTTTCGGCTCGATATAAAGATCCCTGATAGTTGGAAAGGCAATGAGATTCATCTGCAGTGGAATTCAGGAACGGAAGCCATGGTGAGTGTTGTCATGGTAATGTAGCACTTCCTGGAAAAGGGAGACTGCCAAGAGTTCATTCACCTTTCATCTACAAGGCATGGGTGTATGCAGGGGGGTGGGCAAGAGGGTTTTACAACCCCACCCCACCCCACCCCCCCCAAAAAAAATAAATAAATAAAATCAAAAGGTCCATTTTTTTCCCAAGACATTTTTTTGTTGAGGGTTTTTTCACGATGAATAAAGCAAAGCATTGATCAGGTACATTTTAATCACACTTTGCTGTTATTTCATTGTGAAAAAGTCCAAAAAATTATCATCACAATCCACCCAGATAAAAATTCTATGATATTTCATTGTGCAAAGGTCTAAAAAAAATCATGATCATAACCCACCAAGAAAACAATCCTGGATATATGGCCATAGTGTACATCTGGGGCCCGATTCACAAAACAGGACCAACTACAATTACTATGGTAACAGGAATCATTAGCTACAGCGGCCATATTTAGGTTTGGTTACGAATCTCGAAACACAAGTTAGGATCATTAGCTTTAAGATGAGCTCTAAATGCTGGGTCTGCTGAGAAGCAGCTCTAACTATTGTTCTCTGCCACGGTTCACCGACAAGATCGCAGTGTGCGCATGTGTCAAGCATGAATGTAATTGTTATTAAAGATCATTAATATTTATAGAATGCATGCTTCACAAATGTCTGAGACTACAATGAACATACACCTGTAAATACCTCAGCTTCATGCACATACTGCATGATTAATGATACACCTATCCTCCATTGCAGGCACAATAAAAAATTTCCACATGTACATCTTGAATTTGAGTTTAATCTGTAAATATACTTAATTTTGTAATAAAAAAAAATTGCTTCTGTAATAGTTAGTTCAAAGAGACACCGACACGATTTAACTATTTCAAAGCAATGTACATTCTTTGAAAAAGAAATAAAAGTATGAGGTTTAGACTATGAAATCCAGGGTAGATTTTTATTGATTGAGCAGGGAAACATTGAGTATTCATTTTTTTGAAATATCACATTTGGTTTGCGGCTAATTAGTAAAAATAATGTGTATTTGACCAAATCTTAGTCTATGAGATTTTACACACATGAAGCATTCAAATAATAATGAGAATATTCGAATGATCACTTTCCACATAAAAACAGGGTCTAGAATTGAGATTACATTGAACGATAGTTTCCGATACTATCGTTGATCAAGTTAGAGCTGGAGTTAGAGTTGGAGTCAGTTTTGTGGAGCGTTCGACCTAAGTTCAACCACAACTCTAACCTATAGGATGGTCCTAGGTCGGTTTCGTGAATCTGCCCCCAGTATTTGTGCATGTGATAATAGGAACTTTCTGTGTGAGTGTGTGGTTCACGTCGACTGGTGATGCATATTAACTAGGTGATTCTCATGTTGTCTGTTGTTGGAAGTGGTAAGGTCTTTTCAGTGTTATGACGACTGTGATGCAGAAAGTTCACAATGAGGATTTTGTCAGCGCTGCGTATGTGTCGGGCAGTGTTGTAGTCAAGACCAGACCATCCGAGACCAAGACCAAGACCAAGACCAGACACCCCGAGACCAAGATCAAGACCAAGAAAAAGAGGTCCGAGACCAAGACCAGCAGTCCGAGACCGAGACCAGCACTTCCGAGACCAAGACCAAGACCAAGACCAGCATTCAATTGACACTAATTTGTGTATGTTTTGAGGATAACGTTACTTGTTACTCAGCATTTAACTGCCTACTGGTTACACATTACAATTAGTCTGTAAAAGGATTTTTAAAG
>JZLH01S0598409.1:19703-29710 GCA_001188425.1 Eucidaris tribuloides
CCCTAATTTATGCATGTTTTGAGGATAACGCAACTTTGTTAATCAGCATTACCTGCCTACTGCTTACACGTTGCAATCAGTCTGTAATAGGGTATTTAAAGTTTTGATAAATTAACAGATAATGAAGAACATTAAAAATATATTTTCATTGCTTCATTTGTCACTTATATGTAAAATGCCTCCCAAAGTTTAACGCAAAACGGGCCTACGACTACAAGTCAATATGATAGCTACAAATTGCACAAACGACTGAGAAAACAATTTTAAATTGAAAAAGAATACTTGATCTCATGGGCACATTTGCCTGAGCTACTGAAATACAGAACAGATAAAAGAAAATAAAGTGTTATTAATAATCTTTATTTCTTTCATTCATTAATGGTTTTTTCTTTCATTCATTCTTGATTTGTTACATTTCTCTATCTTTCTTCCTTTTCCTTACTGTTTTCATTCATTTCTTTTTCTTTTCTTTTTTTCTGTTTTATTGATATTTCCTTTTTATTTGTATTTCGTTCATGCAGTCTTTTTTTTATTTCATTCTACCCTTTTCTTTCTTTTTCTTTTATTTGCTAATCTTTTGATTCTTTATTCTTTTATTCTTTATTGTTATTTTTCTTTCTTTCTTTCTCTCTTTACCATATCTTTTTTTTCCTTTTCTTTACTTCATCCTTTCCTTTTCTCTCTTCTTGCTTACTTTTTCTTTCTCCTTTTCTCTTCTTCTCTTTTTCATTAAATCCATTTTCCTTCCTTCTTTCTATCTTTTTTTTTTCATTCATTCTTACTGTCTTTTATTCTTAATGTCTTTTATTCTTATTTCCTTATGTTCTATCTTTCTTCCTTTTTCTTCCTTTGGTCTACCTTTCATTCATTCTCTTTCTTTTTTTGTTTTATTCCCTTCCGTTTGCACTCTTTCGTTTTTATTTTATTTTTCTTTCATTCTAGCCTTTTCCCTTACTTACTGATTTTATATGTTTCTTTTGTTCATTCTTTACTCTTTTATATTCTTAATTTATTTTTCTTTCATTCTACGTCTTTCCCTTGTCTTCATTCCTTTCTCTTTTTCTTCATTTTATCCTTTCTTTTCTTTTCTTGTTTTTTATTTCTCTTTCTTTCTCTTCATTCTCTTCTCTTTCTATGTTACTTTTTCTTCCGTTATATTTGTATGTTTTTACGTTCATTCCATACTTCTTCTTTTGTTTTCTACCATGTCTACTTCCATGTTCAATTATAAAAGGAACAACCAGAATACATTGCATCAGAGAACCCACCATTGTCGGTCCTTATTTATGTGTAGAAGATCTGTGTTAAAAACTATGTTTGACCGCCCTTCACAGTGTCTCTCAAAAAGAAATGTGCAAGTGAAAACCGCTCCCTTTGGCAATTAGAAAATATTCTTGTGACATGATGCTACACTCAACCGTCAAGAGATAGTCTTAGCTTTGAAATACTGTTAGTTTTGTTTAATTTGCTTGTCTTAATCTTGAGATATGTTAATTTAAATTAGAAAGGGTAAATCACAATTGTGCACTTTAACTTACATATCTCTTGTAAACGTGACCCATTGTGATTCCACCCTTTTGTGTTTACAACATATCTCAAGATTAAAACAAGCAAATTTATGTTGACATAAACAGGTATTACAGCAGTATAACTGTTAAATGGGCCGCTTTTCACGGTGAACAATTTTTGAGACATGCTGCACCATGCTCTCAAAATATTGTGCAAGCAATTGGCACTCTCTTCTTCGCACTTAGAAATATTCTCAGTAAATATTTGATGCTTACATTACCTTAAGGGCAAAGTCTGAGCTTCAAATTCTGTTTGTTTTGTTCAATTTGCTTGCTTTTGATCTCAAGGATATCTTGTAAACAACAAAAAAAGTTGGAATCACAATTGTGTCACTTTACGGCGAGAGGGGCCTGATGCTATCATTGACTGCTACAGTAAAAGTGGCACATTTTTTTTTTTTACCTTTTCTGTTGGTAACTGAAACATATCTCAGGATTAAAACAAGCAAACTGAACAAAACAAACGGTATTTAAAGGTAAGACTATGCCCTTGATGGTGATGTAAGCATGAATCACAAAAATGTTTTTCTCATTACCACAGAGGCGTGCTTTTGACTTGCACAATTATTTTTTAGACACACTTGTGTACATTGCCGCAAAATTGCAGCCGTTGTACATGTACAACGATAAAAGATTTTTATGTCAAATCAAATTAGTTGCTGCGTCTCGGGCTGGTCTCGGCCAAAAAATCGAGACCAGGAAGGTTCGAGACCAAGACCAAGACCAAGACCAGAGGCGCTCGAGACGAACCGAGACCAAGAAAGATGGCATGCTGTCTCGAGACCCATGTGTCTCGGGACCCAAGACCAAGTCCGCAGACCTCCAACATGGTGTCGGGTTGTCTCAACCATTCACTGCCCGAGAGGACAACAAAAAATTGCTCCCTCTAGCATTGTCCTCTCACTCAGTGGTCATATGAGATGGCCTGACGCATGCACAGCACCAGCAAAACTCTGAACTTGACTTGTCCGCATTTCAGTCCTCATAAAATTGGGAAGACCTTACGGTTTCCAACAATAGACAACATGAGAATCACCCGGTGGATATTAGGCTTCACTGGTTTTTGTGGATGATATTCACGTTGACATAATCAAAAAGGTCATAATATTATGTTTGTGGAGAGTACAGCAGAAATAGAATATCTTTTGAGAATATCAGTATTCACTATATGTAATAACTACAAACCAAAATAAAACAAAATTTGAATTGCCCTGCACAGCATTTCAAAATGCATTGCCAAAGCATCTCGTTTGCTAAAAATTAACACTGTAAATATGCTGGCATATAGAAAGAGATACCATGTGGGAACCTTTAGCAAAGTACAGGAGCTAGAAACTCAGTTTTAGTGGAATTATAGTAACCGTTAGAATGAACACTAAACTGCCATTGGTTTTTTGAGTATTTTTTAAATTCTAGGTGATTACTGATCCTCAGATTTCACAGGCATGTCCTTCATCAATAGCATAAAGGCATAAGCGATCTTTTCTTGTACTGCAGGGAGGGGTGCAAATGAGATTCCCTGCCTTTAAATTTTTCAAGGGGATCATTGGTTTGATACTAACTGAGTGCTGTGGATTTTGACCCAAAACCTAACATGATCTTTCATTGCAATCTATAGGTATGGAGTGAGGATGGTGAACCACTCCAGGGGCTAAACAAAGATGACAGGACCAGCTTTGTCTTAACTTCCAACCACACACCAAGCTCTAAATTGTAAGTTGTATCACTATCAGTTCTTATCATGGAGCATTGTGGAGTGCATTGACCCAATAACGCAACTGGCATTAGCCAAAAAAATATGTGCCTAAATGGCTTCAAGGCCTGTTTTTGTGAGGGTGAAAATTTCAAGCTGGATGCACAGATTCTTTGCAGTTTTATTCAGGGGCAGTGCCATGGTAAATATTACAGTTGGGGGGGGGGGGCAAAAGATTGTCCTGGCCAAAACAAGTTTTTACCTGCCAAATACCAGGGTAGGGGTGGGGCAGGGTAGGAATTAATTTTTATTGTTTAAGGGCTATTTCTATTAGAACCTTGGGGCTATTTTTCTACCACTGGGGCTACTTTTTCATTGAACATCAGAATTTGAAGAATGCAGTGAAAGATTGCCAATGATTTAGCCGATGCTTCATCCATAAAAGCAACCATTCAATTCAATTTTGTTTCAATGCCATAATAAAAAAAAATGTGAAATTTTTCATAGCAAATCTGAGGGGGATTCTGAAGGAAATGGTCGCCCCAAAGAATTGGGTTTTGGGAATTTTAGGGGGCGCTTTGGGCTTTGCCAAGGGCTAAATTGCCTGTCGCCCTGGATTATTTCCTACACTGGGGTTGGGGATGGCCAAAGACAAAAAAATAAATTTTGTCGGTCAAAAACTTTTTTTTTACCTGTCAATAGCACATGAAATATGCAATAAGGATGGGGGGGTGGTGGGGGGGGAGAGGTGTGCTAGCGATGACAAAAAAATTTCCCCACGAAATTCCTGTTCAGCGCAAAAGACGTTAAAGTTTTTTTTTGGGGGGGGAGGGAGGGATTTCAAAAACCAGTTAAAAGCCCCGTACTTTTATTAATTGAAACAACGGGTGTGATGCCCTCCCTTCCCTGGTGGTGCTGCCCCTTGCTTTTATTTGTTGTATTTTTCTGATGACTTTTAACCCCAGTTTTTTCTTGCGAAGCCAGCTAATCTTTAGACAATAGCACCAAAGCCACATTTCTAGACAGTTTGCTTTAGTGACGTTGCCAAGTCATTTGAAAATATGGCTGGTCGTGGCTTGCCATTCGGGGCGCTCTGATTGTAAATCTATAGTATTAAAGGTCAGTGACATGATTAGAAGTCAAAAATGCCTCAAAACCAAATGAGTTGAAACATACACCAATATATACACTGGCTAGAATGCTTATAAATTCTTCCTGGAAAAATTTGCCTTGAATTTATATACTTAAGGAGAAACGAGCACAAACATACCAGTATTTAATTACTCTCGTGCCCTGATAAAAGTTAATCCTATAGCAAACTATGCAACAAATTTGCTGTCACAATGGATACTGATGGTAGTTCTTTTAAAATGAGTCAACATCTAACTACAAAATTTCACAGCAGAATCCTTGATAGTTTACTTAATTCTAGAATAGTTTTACTCCCAGTCGAGGACTGCCTTCAATCATGCTATTTACCTTGAATAAATTTTTGAATGAATTGAATGAATTTATTATCAAACTGCAATGGTCATTATACAATATTTACATATACATAACGAATTACAACATATAATTTACAGAAAAAAAAGAAAAGAAATAGAAACATTTACAGGACGTAAACATATAAAAACTAAGCCGTTTGATACTATCAGAGCTAACTAATAGCATGATAATGCTAATCTAAGTTAGTCCCATTAAACAGTTAAACATATTATTTTAAAATGAACGTATTTACACTATATACATTAAGTAATTATAATGAATTAATCATGGCATTATCTTCCAGAAGTTTGAGTTTTAATTTTTTTTGAAAAGTGTTCCTTGAAGGACTATTTCTAATATCGTTCTTCAGCAAATTCCAATTCATTGGTCCCGCATGTGATATACATTGCTTTCCCACGTTTGTTTTTGCAAACCAGAATTCTAAATCTTTATTGATTTTTTGTCTGGTTTCATAAGTATGATCAACATATGAACAATATAATGACAGATCATCAGGAAAATTATAAATTTTTTTCATTGTATGTCCTGAATTTGTGTGTGCTACTTTCGTTCTTACAGGCATCAACAACTGTACATTGAGATGGCTTGCAACACCATGTTTGGGGGCGGCCATGGTTTGATTGGGCCACCACCTCCCGATCGGACATTCACTCTCTCCCAGGCCAGGATCGTTGTGTTTGACCGAGATATCTATAACCTCATGATGGACATTGAGACATTGGTGGACATGGTCAAGGTAAGAAGAGGTAAAAATATTTAAAGAGGAGAAGGAGGAGGAGGAGGAAAGGAGGATGATGATAAAGTTCTAGGAAGGAAGGAAAGAAGGAAGGAAGGAGGAAGGAGCAGAATGAGTAAGAAGAAGAGGAAAAAGGAGAAGTAGAAGAAGAGGAAAAAGGAGAAGTAGAAGAAGAGGAAGAAGAGGAAAGAGGAGGAGAATAAGATGATGAAGGGGGACAAACAAGAGAAAGAGGAGAAGATGAAAAAGAACAAGGGGGAGGGGGAGGAGGAGGAGAAAGAGAAAGAGAGTGAGTAAGGGAAAGAGAAGGAGGAGGTGGAGAAGGAGAAGAAGAAGAAGAGGAATTTGAAGAGGAAGAAGAAGAAGAAGAAAAAGAAGAAGAAGAGGAAGAGGAGGAGGAGAAGGGGAAGGGTAATAAGAATACCTATTGGATAATGGAAAGTTGTGATACATGTAAGTGTAACTTATAATAATAATAATGATAATAATAATAATCCATATTTTATTCGATTCAGAAATAGAAATCCTCCGAAAATTCATTTTGCCCAATTGATCGTGGGCCCGGCAGCCACTGAGCAGCGCCAGATCGACGTTGCTCTATCCCTTAAATGGTTGAACGCCAAACAGGTTAGCAGCAACTCCCATCTTTTAACGTCTTTTGGTCTGACGCGGCCGGGGTTTGTAGTTGAAGTTGTTTACAATCACTTTGACTCTTTTTAGTGATATCTCATGTATTTTTTTTCACCAATCTCTTTTTAGCACCTATTTGCATCTCTTAACTTTGCTTACATTTTAAACGAAATTTTAAGTGAAAAATAAAATATGTGTGATTCATGTAATTTGTACTTATCTCAGCACATACCTGAATCCGATCAACGTAGCTACCAGGCACTTTACACAGTTAACAAGATGATAAACGTGCTAGTGTTGGATGACCGCAAGACATACCCCGTAGCAAGGGATATCTGCCAGCAATTTTTGAATCAAAGAAATGGACAATCTGCCCACACAATCCATGCTTGTGGCAATGCACATATCGATACAGGTATTTTTCTATATCCATGCACCTATTCATATTGCCCAATAGTAAAGTGTGAATACTCATATACACGTAATTAACTAGCCAGTTAAGTTTCAATGGCCATGGGCATGTAAAAAAAGTTGTCACAACCTTTTCATACTGAAATCTAGAACCCTAAACCCAGTCTGATTATCTTTTTATGCCCCCGCCAACTAAGTCTTGAGGGGGCATCAAGCGTTGCACCTGTCCGTCCGTCCTTCCGTCCGTCCGTCCGTCCCCCTAATTGGTTTCCGTACGATAACTTAAAAAATATTTGACGGATTTTAAAAATTTTTGGTGTGTGGGTACATCATACTAAAATACAGGTCAAGTTCAAATTCGGAGTCCGCAGGTCAAAGGTCAAAGGTCACAGCGCATTATATATGCAAATTGGTTTCCTCACAATAACTTAAAAAATATTTGATGGATTTTAAAAATTTTTGGTGTGTAGGTAGATCATACTAAAATACAAGTCGAGTTCGAATTCGGAGTCTGCAGGTAAAAGGTCAAAGGTCACAGCTCATGCAGATTGCTTTCCACATGATTACTCAATAACAAAATGCTTACTGATCGCGTTAAGCGGGGGCATCCGTGTCCTACGGACACACCAAATTTCAAGACTTCTAGTCAATTCCAAAACTGGTACAACTAGTTTTTGTACCCTTCAAGCAAGTTTTGAAAATCCTTAAATTCATGAAACAATGCTTGTATCTGAAATGTATTTTATCTTCAACATGCTAACATGTGTGTTCCAATTATGTTATTTTTTGTGACCCAATAGTCACTTACTGTACAATAACTGGATTAAATGGGAATGACTTGAATTATTCATCAGTGGTAATCATTTGGATATCTTGCAAATATTTGCAATACATTTGTAATGTCTGTACACCAGAATGAAACAAACCATTGATGTTAATTCAAAAATTCCAAGCAGGGCTGGGTGCTGATAGTTGGTAAATAGTTAAAAGCATTGTTTAGCAACATTAATTTTCACGCTATTCAGGGTTGGCAATTTCCCGAGAAATACCTGCATTTCCCATCCAGGCAGGAAATACTGGGAAATACCGGGAAATACCGCGAAATACCTGGAAAATACTGAGAAATACGTGGGCAATACCTAGCAATGTCCTCTTGAAGTTGTATAAGGTCAACTAAGAAGGTCATTAATGCCCATCATACGGGCTCTTCTTTACACAAATACATTTTAAACTAATAAATTTCAGATGAAAAGACTGTTAAAAAGTAGAAACCTTTTTAAAATTTTAGGTCATGATAAAATAATTCAGTGTTATTTCACATACTGTACATACAGTACTACACTGTACATTATTTAAGTGTTACATGTAGCTTTTTGTCTGGTACGGCCCTCATCTTGCTGAAATTATGGACAAAATCAACAACTGTCTATGGGGTATGCAATTTTAAGTGTTCTGGATTTATGGAACAATTCACTCTATATTTGCAGTCTGAGTTGATTGCAAAAAGTTTCTTAAATAAAAGCAGAAACCTGTGGTTTGTAGATTTTCATACTTTTTGATATTGATTTGACCGTGAAGAAAATTTGTCCCACCGATCAGAATGAGTACCTAGTTTCTCACCATCAGTTAAGTTAGTTTTTTGTTTGAATCACACTGAATGCACAAGAATCTCTACAATTTTTAGTTATCCTTCAAGAAATAACTTTTTAATAGTATTTCCGAGTATTTTCCGGTATTTCTCGTTTTTGTTAAAAATAGCAAGGCGGTGTTTACCAGTAAATACCGGTATTTGCCACCTGGTATTTATCACCTGGTATTTACCAGCCAACCCTGATGCTATTAATGTCTCTGATATACATTACTGGTAGTTTAAAATGAAGCCCTGCAAAAATTGTACTACATAACAATCATTTAGTGTTGTAACAAAGCAAAGTGAAATATCTATGAGTGACCAGTTTGCCATACCCATTTCCACCTATAGACTGCTGTGTTGCAATGAAGAACCCATTAGGTGCTTAATTCATATGTGATATCCTTCTATACATACGGATACATACATATCTTGCAACTGGCAGAATATTTGTCTGAAGTATTGTATTTTAGCTTTTTTTTTTGTCATTCAAGCACTATCACTTAGGTCAGACACCAGAAATTAATATATCTATTTATGGAAATTGATGTACAAAATGTAAAATAATATCTTTAAGCTATTAGATACAAGAAAATAGCAGATGACCTGTCTGTAGTATTGTAATCTTACTTATGCATTACTGACCTTTCTTTTCACAGCATGGTTGTGGCCGTATGCGGAAACCAAGCGCAAGTGTGCAAGAACATGGGCCAACGTCCTACGACTGATGGAGGAATATCCAGATTTCACTTTTGTTTTTTCTCAGGTATGAGAAGTTCGCTTAAATAAATCTTTAACTCTTAACCTGTCAGTGATACTCAGGTTGCCGTACCCTAACCCACAAATGTTTGCCCCGGTTGAAATTGAGGACTAAAGTAACAAAAGTTTTCAGTGGTCTTCTTGTCCAGTGATGTTGCAGAATACAGTGTATGTAGGTGTCATATGCCTGTGTGTACTTCCCCTTTAACAATAACATGTTTGCAAATTCATGTAGAATTGCATGTTGGGGTTAGTTCTGTTGGTTTGAATCGTGTACCAAAAGAAGTGGGGGGGGGGTAGGGTTAATGCACAGAGGTTTAAGGATTTTATTTGTACATCACCAGCATTTTTGCTCGCATTTAAACCAGCTGAACAAAGATATATAAGACTACAATGTTCAATAGTTGAGATTTGTACATTTTGCTGTGTTTGAAATCTTAAATCTTAGTCACAACGTAAAGCCCTAGCAAATATTCATCAACTGCAATGGCATAGTTTACAAGTTAGAGGGAAATTTTGTGCAATATTTTCGACACTTTGTGGGGAAAATTGTACCGAAGTTCCTTTCATCATTTTAGTAAAAGAGTGTGCTTTTCAGTTATGCCTTGATTGTGAACTTTAACCTTAAAAAGGCTGGGGGGGGGGGGGGGGTAATCAGCCAAAATTCATAAATGTATGATTATTTTTACTTTTACTGGTTGAAATTAATTATTTTGTGCTGTTTATGATTGCAAAAGTGTCCCCGACAAATTTCATCTAAAAAACAATAGAAAACAAAAGGTCAAAAAAACAAAGAAATACATAAGAAATTTACAAAAGTATGAAATACATAGGAAATCAATTTTGATTCTGGATTTTTTTCAAGTACATTTGCTAAGAACACTGAAAAGAGTGTCTAGACCGGAGCTTTAATTAGTGATTTACAGCTTAATTATGATTTTTATGCAGAAATTAGCATAATTAATTAATATGAAATTAATTCCGGGTAATTAACTATACAGTCTTGTAGATTACATGATGGGCGACGTGTGTGCCGATTTTCGGTGCGATCGCGTGGTCGGCGGCCGAGATCTC
>JZLH01S0598409.1:57489-95713 GCA_001188425.1 Eucidaris tribuloides
CAGGTAATTAGATGGTATTTTCTTGTATATGGCAGTGTATTCATAGAATGTTATTTTTTAGGCATGCAAAAGAGACTCCCTGCCTTTAATTTTTATTCTGTATCACAATATTTTATATTTTCTCAGGTTCACTGGATGGAATCTCACAAATTCCTCAAAGTTGAGTTTCCCGTCAATGTCCGTTCACCTCACGCCACGTACGACATACAGTTTGGGCACCTGCAACGACCAACACATCAGAACACTTCTTGGGACTGGGCAAGATATGAGGTAACTATACAGTGCGAGTTACAAGGCTGCCACATAAAAAATTTCATGTTCCCCTACCGTGCATACGTATTTCCCCCTACAGACACTACTTTTCCCTACACTGTAACAGTCCTCTTTTCACCTCCTAAACTTAGTTTTTTACTACAAATATCCAATTTTCCCCTACAAAATTAAGTTTTCCGTTAAACAAATTACCTTTGTAAACCTTATACCATCATGCCTCAAGGACTACTAACATAGTTGGTTATACTTTTTAGGCTAAAATCATTATTGATAATTATATCCCTCATTGTAAGATTCTTGAATCCTGGTTGGTCAAAAGTATGTCACATGATGAAAAATAAACACACTATTCTGTGAGTCTGGGAGACAATCGTTCTGAAAGTCATCGGAGAGTACAATAGTAAAGTACTATTGTACTCTCGACAGCGGGATCACGATTTGAGCTTAACTCAAAAGCTGAATCAATCGCGTGTACAACTTGTACCGTACGCTATTTTTTTCTGTGCGTGTGAAAGACATTATAGCGTGCTACGCCCGTATGGAAGTTTGGCAAAGTTTAAGATTAACACGGGGTTAAGTTCGTCAAATTTGAGTTAGGATTATAGTTAATATAAGAATGAAGATTAAATTAGTGTTTTATAGGTTTATGAAATTGGTACTCGACTAACTAGAGTATTACGTTAATGGAATTATATCCCTATCCGTACCGCAAATAAAAATATCGCGCACCTGTATGCCGTGCGACACATACTTACTCGTAGGGGTTACCGTAAGTACATTTCATTTTCCTTTTTTTTTCTTTGTGTAATTTCCCTGTTAATTCGATGACGGATATAAAACAATTATATCCTATCCTGAGAGTCTCTGTTGAAACTATGAGGAGCCCGAGGTTACGTGGACTGTTAACTATTTTCCCTCGGGGCTGCGCCCCTCGGGAAAATAGTACAGTCCACGTAACCTCGGGCTTGTCATAATTTCAACCAGAGACTCTCATATCAGTATATGTTTGTATAATGTTACTTGGCTGAAACTAAAGTACAGTTTCTCAATTCTGGTATGTCACAAAAGTTGACCCAACCCCATGGAATGAAATTGTGCCAGCAGCACACAAACTGTTAGAAAAGTTATAATATTTCTCTTCTCAGTTTACTACGATTTTTTTTTTTGTCCTGTAGGTAGTTGGCCACAAGTGGGCAGACCTCTCACAACACGACTGGGGCGTGGCAATCCTAAACAACTGTAAATATGGATACTCTGTTATAGACAATGTCATGAGACTATCTTTGTAAGTAAACTAGTATAAATAGTACTTCTGTAATGAAACAAAGTTTGGGATGGAAGATAGCAGTGATGCCAACCAGTACGGATTTTTCCAGGGCAGTTCTGGTTTTATTAGAGTTACTAAGCGGTGCGTTCAACAACAAAAACATAGATTATAATAAGAATAGAACATGAATGACCAAAATAAATGAAACTACCAAACCAAATTCCTTGGTTACTGAAGTGATTTGAATGCAATGCCCAAATTGTAATGGAAATGCCGTGTTTACATTAACTGGTGAGTGACGGAACAAAAGGTTTGTTTTATTCATGCTTTTCTTCATAAGAAAACTTTTGGTTCAGGTGTTTCAAATATTTTTCTCATTCGCACGCTAATCCCATTTTTTTTATCATGTAACCTTTTTATTGTTTACCGTACCGCCTAATAACTGTAATAAGACCAGACCTCCCGGAAAAATCCGTACTGGTTGGCATCTCTGAGATAGTGCTATCAATTGCAGTACTTACCAACCAGTGTATCCATATTCCCAGCTATTGAATGCGACTATAAATATTGAAATGTATAGTCTACGCTAATTATGTGCATGCATGTCAGACTACAAATTGCTCAAAAACATGATTATGCGTACAATTTCATTACATTGTGTGTTTTCAGCAGAAAATCATGAGTGTATATATATTTTTTCTGTTACTGACACAAATTAAGTAATTCTATGCTGTTTATGATCACAAAAGGTGATAGAAAAAACATGGCCTTTTAGAAAATTCCAACATTCCCAAATCAACTTTTCCAACCCAACTCAATCACACATTTCCGCAAAAACCACTGTTGCGATTTACTGTTCATGTCACAGGTCACATATTTTGCTATTCTCGGTTCTGGACCTTGCAACTTTTTTCCACCCCCAGAGTACTAGTACACTCACTATCCAACTTTTTTTTTCGCTGCCAAGACACCCATCCTGTCTTCCCTTGGACCTCACCAAACTAGTCTAAGTCCAAGGCAGATGACAGTAATTTCTCTAGTATATAGGATAGGTTCTTATATCTGGAAGCCAGACTAATATTTTTTATACGCCCGGCTACGGGACGTATTATGGTATCACGCTCGGTGTCTGTCTGTCCGTCCGTCTGTCCGTCCGTTAACTTTTCCTTGTAAACGCCATAACTTCAGTTTAACTTAACCTAGCCTCATATAATTTGGTGTGTATGATACTAGCATAGATCCCAGGAAGCGTATTGATTTTGAGGTCGAAAGGTCGAAAGGTCAAGGTCACAGTGACATGTTTTCATTTTCCGCGTTACAGGCGGGCGTATTATGTGCTCGCCCCAGCGACACTCTTGTTGACATTTTTAAAATTCTTGTTAATATTAGGTTACGTTCTCCCAAGAGTCCCGACGACAAGGCAGACATGGGAGACCATACATTCTCCTACGCCATCATGCCCCATACAGGTAAGAGTGCAGTTAGGTTGTTAGCTAGTCTCTTCTGTGGAAGATGTTCAACCCATTGGAGACTATGTATGGGATATCTCTGGCTGGGGTCTATGGAAAATGTGTGTTATAGTGAAATCAAAGCGTCTCCAGTGGGTTAAGTAGATGTTTATGTTGTGAAATAATAAGATTGTAGAAAGCAGCTGCAGTACGTAGTAACAACTTACAAATATTTCTAAATTATCAAATTTGGTTTCTTACTGTGTATATTCAGGAGTGTAAATGGTTACTCAGTATTGGGATGATTTTAGCAGTATGTGCAACTTAAGTGGTTGCAGTGGCTGGAATCTTGTGCTTGTTTGAGGCAATAAAAGAGGACTTTGTATACCTATATAGAGAAAGGATATAAATACTGCATCGATTTGAAATCTACATATTTAGTGCTTTGTGTATTTAATTTGTCAGCAGTAGTAGCACCTGTAGTAGTAGTAGCAGTAGTAGTAGCAGTAGTAGTAGTAGTAGTAGTAGTAGTAGTAGTAGTAGTAGTAATAATAGTAGTAGTAGTAGTAGTAGGAGGAGGAGAAGTAGAAGTACATGTAGTAGTAGAAGTACACGTAGTAGTAGTAGTAGTAGTAGTAGAAGTATTGGTAGTAGTAGTAGTACAAGTATTGGTAGTGGTAGTTGGAGTAGCATGGTAGACATAGTAGAAGTAGGTGTTCTAGTAGTTGTAGGAGTGGTAGTAGTAGTAGTGGTAGTGGTAGTAGTAGTAGTAGTGGTAGTGGTAGTGGTAGAAGTAGCAGTAGTAGTAAGAGGAGTGGTAGTTGTAGTAGTAGTAATAGTAGTAGTAGTAGTAGTAGTAGTAGTAGTAGTAGTAGTGGTAGTTGTAGTAGTAGTAATGGTAGTAGTAGTAGTAGTAGTAGTAGTAGTAGTAGTGGTAGGGCTGCCAACTCTTACACATTTTGCGCAAGCCTCACTCTTTTTGTCCCTTTCTCATGCATTATCTTTATCTTTTTATTTTTAGTACATATGATTTCTATTGTTCTTAAGCATTTTGGACCCCTCAGTTATACCATTGACCTATGGGAATCTCAAGCAAATTGATTTACAGAGGTTGACAATGCTGTAGTAGTAAGAGTGGTAGTAGTAGGAGGAGGAGGAGTGAAAGTAGTAGTAGTAGGAGTGGAAGTAAGTAGTAGTAGTAGTAGTAGTAGTAGTAGTAGTAGTAGTAGTAGTAGTAGTAGTAGTAGTAGTAGTAGTAGTAGTTGGGCAAGGGTACTTTCAAGTCAGCCACATGTTTCCCCATTTACATAATAGTATGTTAAATTGGCAAAAGCCAGCAAAATCCCTTTAACTCTTGAGGATAATAACATGATACCAATGTATACACTACTTGTCCAGAGAGTAAATCTTGGCTGGAAGAATTTGTCTGAAATTTGTTTACTTAAAGGCAGGGGATCTCTTTTGCATGCCTAAAAATTAACATTGTGTAAATACAATGGCATTTAGACGAAAATGGGAACCTTTAACAAAATATAGGAGCTAGAAACTCAGTTTTAGTGGAATTATAGTGACTGTTAGACTCAGATTTGAATTTTTTCTTGCGAGAAAACAATTCCTACCATAGAACGTACACTAAAAGGCTATTGTTTTTCTTTTGCATTTTTCAAATTCTGGGCAATCACTGACCCCCAGATTTCACAGACATGCCCTTCATCAATAGGCTAAGGGCATGGGTTATCTTTTCCTGGTCTGCGGGAATGTTAGCCAATGAGATCCACTGCCTTTAAGGAGAATAATACTGAATTACTCCCATGCCGTGATAGAAATTGGTCCCTTAGTAAGCTACGCAACAAAGTTGCCTACCACAATGCATAGTGACACTAGTTCTTTTAACATGAGTCGGCATTTGACCACAACATTTTCACAGCAGAATCATTTTGTAGTTTACTTGATTCTAGAATAGTTAAACCTCAATAATTGAGGCTCCCTCCAATCATGCTAGTTACTTTTAATGTGGCAAAGTCGCAAATAAGCACCACACAATACATACAATGCGTATATATAAAAAGGAGGTATAATTTCAGTGGCATGTTAAGAGTTAATTCAAATTGTTCACAATTGCAGGTACGTTCCAACAAGCCGGTGTGATTCAAGCATCCTATGAGTTTAACAACCCTCTCACAGTGGTGGATGTTCCATCTGTGCTCCAAAATTTTGGTGATCAAGCCATCTGTCTCTTCCAAGTCTGTCCTTCATCTGTGATCATTGATACTGTCAAGAAGGTAACCAACGTGCCCAGGGAAATACAGTGTATTCCTACGAAAGGAAACCAAAGTTCAAATGTCAACCATTTAGAAAACACCAAGTTTGATACAATTTTAATTAGTTGGGAGAAGAGGGTAGCTCTCTGGCTTTCATTTGAGACCATGCATACATCATCAATACCACAGATCACTGAATTAGATGTTCTTAAATGTACAAAATCCATTTTTCCAAGGATTTTGAAAATCTATCAATTCATTCTAAAGAATGTGGGGCAATGCTTGCCTGACATTGCAGCTGGAAAATTACCCTGTCAGATGAAACTGTAACAATCAATGCCATTCATCTCTCAATATTTATAGTCATTCAGAAAAATGTGAGAGAGTTGTGTTCACAGGAGATGACAGCTAGACACTGGATATATTACATAAACATTCACTTGCCCAAAGTTAGGAGAGGTAATAGCATTGCATTGAAATTAGATTAGATGTGAAAAAAACAATGATCACTATGAAAACTTGGAAAAAGTAGGTTTTGTACCCTTCACCTGAAGAGGAATCTCACTGTGTGGTCCGTGACAATGTTGATGCAAACAAGGTAAAGCTGACAAGTTACTTCTTATTTCAGTGTACAAATTACTACAATGAACTGTGTGTTCTTGATGAAGATGACCTTTGAACTTTGGTTACCTTTTTATAAGGAACACCTTGTATTACTTTCACACAACTGTTAACCCTTTGCCTCCGAGCTTCTGTAATTCACATAAAATTATTGATTCATGGCACATCTGGTTCCCGTAGTCAAGAATCCAAGACCCTGATGTGTAAAACAATAGACCATATTTTGTCCATTATCAAGTCCTTGCGGTCCAAAACTAAAACCAAAAATCCAAGACCAAGACCAAGACCAAGACCAAGACGTCCAAAACCAAGACCATATTTTGTCCCTAATCAAGTCCTTGGGGTCCAAAACTAAAACCAAAAATCCAAGACCAAGACCAAGACCAAGACGTCCAAAACCAAGACCATATTTTGTCCCTAATCAAGTCCTTGGGGTCCAAAACTACAATCACAAATCCAAGACCAAGACCTAAATGTCCAAAACCAAAGCCGTAAATCCAAGACCAAGACCACACGTCTTCAAGATCAAGCCGAAGGTTGAAAGAGCAGGACCTAGGTTTAAATATTGCATTCTTGATCTGCTAACCCCACAAAGTACACAACAGGGGGGGGGTCAAAAAGACCTCCACCTAAATAATTCTCTACCTAGCCCACCCCAGTCCAACTTTTCCCCATTTCCTGATGTCTATGACCCGAAAGTTGTGATTTCTCTTGTTACAGGCTGAAGACAGATACGATGCTCTAGTTGTTCGTTTGTACGAGGCATATGGCGGAGAGACACAAGTCCAGTTTGTCACCAGACTTCCCCTGTGCAGAGTTGTCAGGTAGGAGCAATACACGATAATGTTTTAATACAAAGACTTAAAGTACATATTCCAAGATTAAT
This sequence comes from Eucidaris tribuloides, assembly GCA_001188425.1. Classification (NCBI taxonomy): domain Eukaryota; kingdom Metazoa; phylum Echinodermata; class Echinoidea; order Cidaroida; family Cidaridae; genus Eucidaris; species Eucidaris tribuloides. Next base: position 64,246 of record JZLH01S0598409.1, read on the forward strand.
TCAAGATTAACTCAGGTCACAGCTGATTTTGTGCTGAACAAAATGTACGCCAAACAGTGTCTGAAAGACTTGAATGAAATGCTCCCTCCATCCCTAGAAAGGAGGCGTGTGACCAGGGCAAGTACTTCTACTCCCAATCATGCCATCTCGATTCCTGCTGGAAAAACTGATCAGATAGATAGAAGCTTCATCCACACGTCTTCTAAGGTCTGGAACAGTCTCCCAGGCAATGTTGGAACAAATTCTTGTGCAGGGCTAAAACCTTTTAAGAGCCATGTACACGGGTTTCTTTCGGAAAATGACAATTCATAAATTGAGCGTCTTATTTCTCCCTTTGATCGTGATAATTACATTTTAACCCTTTCATTGGCCTTCTGGATCCATGGTGTTGTGGTTGGCCATTGTTTATATTTGCATCTTATTTACAAAAAGAAATTGAAGGTTGCCATGGCAATGAAGGTGATGGTGAATATAACAGTGACGATGATAGTGGCAGTGTCAATGGGCAATTCCAACTGAAATTTTTTGGACATTTTCAATTACCAGTATGCTATGTAAAAAGAATAGTAATAATGAAATGAACGTCTGTTTATGGGCATCTCATGAATAGAATCTCAAAGCAATGATAATTTAGACATCTGAAGTGATTACATTTCTTTAGAAATAAAAGAAAATAGGTGGGCATCATAAAGGACAGTTCGTTGTGTGCCTAGCAGAATGTCGTTAGCAAATGCTCTAAGCAAACTGTCGTTAAAGGTTAGTGACATGATTGGGAACACTTGAAAATGCCTCAAGAACCAAATGAGTTGAAATATATACCAACTATAAACTAGCAGGAGTGGATCTCCCACCTGGAAGGATTTGTCTGTAATTTATTTACTTAAGGAGAATCAAGCATAAACATATGAGTATCTTAATTTTATCGGGGTGCAATAAAAATAAGCCCCATAGAGAGCCACACAGCAGGTTTCCTACTACGAGTGATATTGACATTGTTTATTTTAGAATGAGTCAACGTTTGACCACAAGATTTTCACAGGAGAATCCTTGCATAGTTTACTTGATTCTAGAGTAGTTTCAGCCTAAGTTGAGGACTACCCCCAATCATGTCATTTACCTTTAACAGTATATTGCTTGTGACGTGATAACCATTGGCTTATTTCACATGAAATCAAAGTATTATGGTCTTTAAGGTCCTTCTGTCAGTATGATAGGCAGAAATATGGGATAAGTTTCTTTTTTTTTTCAATTAAGAGACAATATACTGTTAACAACATTTTGCTTAGAGCATTTGCTAACAAGATTCTGCCAGGCACATGACGAGTTATGTGTCCCCATGTGACAAGCAACTTTGTTGCCTCAGTGCTGTACAAAATAGCAGAATTGTTTGAACAGTGTAGTGATTTTCATTTTTAAAATTGTTTCAACTTGAAGTGATGAATGCATCATTCCAATGCTGCTACAGGCGACTCCCGTTATAACAAAGTCCTCGAACCAGCAATTTTCTTTTGTTGTATTGAAATTTTGTTATGACCAACCAGTCAAAATATTTAAAGATTGTGTCAGGGATTTGCAAGTCCATTACTTCCCTTCATTATCAATACCAAACGGTAGTTTAGTACTTACCAGAATGTTGTTCTTTCCGTGAGTTTAAATTTTTCTCAAATTGCGAATCGTGATTATGTGTACTGTCGCAAGACCAGCGGAGCACACTGATTGGTTAAACGGCTAAACTCCGCACAACCTTCGGCTAACGGCTGATCGGACAATTTTGGAATGGCCCGTGCACGTCGACATCACAGTAAATTTTGAAGTTTAATTGTAAAGATTTTCACCAAAACTGTGTATTCTACCCAAAGGTTCTATGACAGATGTTTATTTATACTAATCTTCACATTGTGAATGATTTCAGCTGGTTTCATTCATTTTACCGTTTTCTGACGTGCAAATGCCTTACTCTGTCATTAAACTAAGGTATATAGATAACAGACTTGGGACCTGAATTTTTACTTCGTTGTAACAGGAATTTTGTTATAACAGTGTTCGTGTGCACTGTATTTCCCTGTGAAAGCTATTGTACTAGTGAAGGTGATGATAAACTATATTAAACAATATCATATTACACAATTGGAAACAATTTGTAATTTGTTGCTACAAAATGCACCATAAGTTGGAAAAATAAGATATTGTCTTCCCCATAGTCTTAAAGTAGAGACTCCAAGCTTTAAAATGGTACATAATTTGTCTAGGCTAGACGAAGCAAACCCATTTTAAACTCTATTCACAAGTTTGCACCATCATACAAGCCATTATTAGGAAAAGGGAGGAAAAAATGACTTCAAAGATAGTGCTCATTGTCAAGAGCACATTCCAGCAAAACTTCATGGTAAATGATATGAAACTATTATTGGATTAAGCTGAAAATTACTTCTCACACTTCATTATTTCATTCAGCCAAGTGTTATTGACTGATACTTAATAGTGTTTAAGTTACAATTTGAATGTTTTACAGCATTGATTTTTATGTGGCTTGTATTCTCTTTTATTTCAGCAAAATTCATCAAACTCCCACAAAAACATGGTTAAGATAATTTTAAGAAATATCGACCACTTCTTGTCCTCAAATTCGGACAAGTGGTAGATGAATGTATGGCCTGTCAGAAAAATCAATTCTTGAATCAAATTTTCCAACTCAACCCGACTATTTTATTCATTTATGCAAAAACGACTTATAATGTTTTGTGATGGCAAGTCATATATTACACAATTAGTAGCAAATTGATCACAATTACTTTACACTTTTTTTACAACAGGTGTAACTTGCTGGAACAGGAAAGCAGCCCCAACGATTGGAAACAGATGATGGTGGGAGGAGTGATCTCGTTCAGACTGATGCCATTCCAGATCTTCAGCTTGATGCTATTCATTGACACCAAGAAACCGCTGAATCCAGTAACGATCCTTGACTAGTAGACAGCTCAAATTATATCAGAGACAAAACTTCAGTGTACATGCCAGTAAGGCCTAAAAAACAATTGTTGTATTGGCGTAACCCGCCTGACCCTAAAAATATCCCTGACCCTACGTTTTTTTTCTTTCTTTGTATTGCTGTGGATAGTATCGTAATTGCATATCATGGTGACTTTGCAATCAAATTGAAAACCCAGAAGTGTTGCGGACAGAACAGCGATTTTCCCCACTGTATGCACGCGTAAAACGCACTTTGTGCACTTTTATATGGAACCTCGCTAGCTATAGCCTCTAGCCGCACTTACTACATGTAGCTAGCGGTGATCGAGCTGTTTACCTCAACATGGCGTCTTACGCAGTAAAGGTAACAGGCACACTTGGGTCAAATATTATTTTCAGTGTCCTTCGCAACTTTGGCTTGCATGATATCATTGATGAACTATTGCAAGAAATAGCGGCTTCCGAATTGGCCGATTGTAGGCTTATAGTTCATAAAGTGAAAGCATTGGGCGCTGATAGTGGCCCATAAAAAAAAAAATGCCGTACCTACCCTATTTTTAGCTCACCTGAGCCAAAGGCACAAGTAAGCTATTGCGATCACTTTTCGTCCGTCGTACGTCGTGCGTAAAGTTTTACACATTTTCAGCTTCTTCTCCAAAATGCATGATTTGATTTGGCCCAAACTTGGCAGGAATGATCCTTATGGGGTGGGGATTCAAGGGTCCTCAAATGGTACACCTGGCCCCACTTAGGGCCCAGGAGCAGGGCCCTAAACGGCCAAAAGTAGGTAGTTTTCAAACATCTTCTTCTCTAGATCCAGAAATAGTTTAGTTAAGCCCCTTTGTGTGTAGATACCTCTATATGTGCTGAATCAATGTTCCTCATGACAATGCCCAGGGTGGCCCTGTTTTGGCCCCTAAGGGGGGCAAAAGTTTGGGGGTAGGGCCCTATATGGGAATAATTCACATTCACATCTATAGATTTAGACCAAACTTGGTGGGAATGATCCCCAGGGGGAGGGGATAGAGGGTTCCTGGAATGGTACACCAGGCCCCCTTGGGGGCCCAGGGGGCAGGGCCCATAAGTGCCCAAACTAGGTAACTTTTTAACCACAAGCCCATTTGTAACCAAACTTCAGTGGTAGATGCGTAACAGGGACCTCAATGTTATTTGGGGGTCAAAGGTCACATATGTAGGTCAAAGGTCAAGTGAAGTCAAATGATAGAATATGCCTGCAAGTTTCTTCTTTGGTTGGTATTGGCCCATTTGTGACTAACTTGGATGGTATATGCTACATGTATAGTGACCTCAATATTAAATTGGGGTCAAGGTCACATAAGTAGGTCAAAGGTCAAATGAATATGCCTGCAAGTTTCTTCTTTCTTCCATAGGGCCCTACCCCCAAACTTTTGCCCCCCTTAGGGGCCAAAACAGGGCGTGTCTTGTTTTTATTAAAACGGATGTTAGAATTTAATTTAACTTGGCAAAATCTTAAAACGGATGTTAGAATTTAATTTAACTTGGCAGAATCTTAAAACGGATGTTAGAATTTAATTTAACTTGGCAAAATCAGCTATATGGCAAGGCGATGCAGAGTTTTCCAACTGGTTCATTTGGCTACGTTGGTGCCTAGATATCAAGCTCCAAGGGTTTAAATTATTGTATAACTGATGTTTTTGCTATGGGTACCATAGAGAGAGTTTGCGAGACCTGAGGTGAGTGTCGTGCCCCCCGGGGCTCTTGTTCAGTGAGCCGTTACTCCAATACATCAATTTTTTTTTAGGCCTCAGGCTTTAGGCATCAATTGAAGAAACCATTTTTGACCAAAGATGACTTTGATTTTGTATGAGGTGTGGATGGTTGTGTTTGATTGGTTGTGACTTTGTGTATGAGTGAAGTTGTCTGTGTTTGTATGTGTGGTGTGTCTGTGTGTGTGCATGTGGTGTGTGTGTGTGTGTGTGTGTGTAAGTTGTGTATGTGTGTGTGTAAATTGTGTATGTGTGTGTGTGTATATGTATGTGTGTTCGTGCATAGGTGTGTGTGTGTGTGTTTGTGTGTGTCATGTGTGTGTGTGTGTGTGTGTGTGTGTTTGTGTGACTATAATATAATCCGAGGAACAACACTTGAAATTTGATCACACAACCGAGGACAAATTCCAATCCGAGGACCTGAAACACACTTCCTCGGATTAAATTACGGTTTTATCACTCTACACCTCTGCTACAACATTCTCACAGGTTTGGGGGTATGTCCATGAAAGTATAGTAAAACATGTTTACTGGTGTTTGCATGTGTTTGGATGTAAACACACATCCTCTGACTGGAATTTGTCCTCGGTCGTACGTCCTCGTATGATTATCCAAACATAGTGTCCTCGTATGTACGCCCATACACGTAGGTGCGTGTGTGTGTGTGTGTGTGTGTGTGTGTGTGTGTGTGTGTGTGTGTGCACACTACATTTTTTTTTATACCAAAATCCATCACCATTTCTGCCTGTTTGTTTTTCTGACATATTGTCCAATTAAAGAAGTAATGCCCAAAGAACCAATATGATTTGAAACTGGCACTAATCAGAATGTTTATCTTGGCTGGGAAGATTTGTCTTGAATTTGTTTACTTGAAAAAAAAACAAGCATGAATATGCTAGCACTGAATTAAAGTACGATAATCCATACAAAGCTGTACAACAGGTTTGCCTGTCACAAAGAATACTGATGGTAATTTTTTCAAAATGAGTAAACATTTGACCACAAAATTTTCACTGCAGAATCCTTGCATAGTGTACGTGAATCTAGAATAGTTTACCCAAAGTTGAGGACTATCTCCAATCATGTTATTTACCTTTAATACCCATATAGTCTGTAAAAATCTGAAATACAGATGACTCCACATAACTCGACGTCTAACGAGTCGATTTATCGCCTATGTTGAATATTTTTGACAGTCCCAATTTGCTCTGTGCTTTTTCAATGGGAAGTTTTTCTTGTAAGTCGATTTTTAAAATCAAATTTCGCCTATCTCGAACATATTTTCAAGTCCCAAAAGGACCAAACGTGTTAAATCATTCGCCTAGGTCGAAGTGGCCATAACTGTCATTATTGATGGTCTTAATGGGTTGACCTTTTAATCTCTGCCTGTCAGCATGACCAGGAAGATGTCATAAATTTCCTATTCCCTCTCTGCCTTGTACACTTTTGACAGCCTCCAATTCCCTATACATGTTTGAATTCTATACAAACCTGAAACTCAAATATCGGTTAAGTCGATGTGATTTGTGTGGTCCCCAGTGATTTGACTTACGCGAAGTTTACTGTATGTGGCAATATGTAGAGTATGGCAAAATATGGAGAATTGCAAAATCTGTCCTGAATTTTTGTAGATAACTATGTATCCAACTGGAATGTATTCTCCATGGATCTTCTTTAATGTGCAATTCTGAGCCCAATTTGGCATGACTGCTTCATGAAACAAAAACATATCTGAACAAAATCACTGACTCTGGTCTTGAGAAAAAAAATTGAGTTGAGATCCTCTCATTTGGTTTCTTTTTGTTTTTCTTGTAATGTATTATTTGATGCTAATCTGAACTTGTGCTTGCTTTGGTTTGTGTTGGTGCATTGTAGGCATTTACTCAGAAGAATCAATGAAGTTTCAAAAGTCATAATGTTGTGTTTGGTTTAATTTTTGCTTCTTTTTCAAGAAACATGCAAAACTAATTTGTAAATTGCAAATGTAAAATCCTTATTTCGGGGGGACATTTCTTCACAAAATGCAAGCAAAACTTAATCGTTCCACAGCAAAGGATTTATTATTGTGAGTTTATGTGACTCTTTTAAAATACCATTTCAAAGAAAACTTAATTTAACATTTTTGTTACATCAGTACTTTACTCTAATTTTGTAACAAAAACAATGGAGCACCATGTGATACAAGTCATGTACTTGCAAATGAATCAATTTAAATGTTTTTTGTGTTAGTCTGTTAAAAATGTGATAAAATCACATTTATGCAAAAGTAGGGTTGAAAATGTGATAAAATCACACTTATTCAAATTCATGCAACATTAGGTATATGTACTGTTGAATTGTTTTTAAGACATTGGCAATTAAATATATGAAACTAGAATGTGCTCAAATTATTATTGCAACACACTTTAAAGGTATTGGCTAACATTTACCACAGTTAAAAGAATCTGAACCACGTGATTCCCCATGCTACCAGTGTCTTTGATGAGGTCTAAAAATGAAGCCCTGAAAAAATTGTATTTCAAAATGATTATTTAGTGCTTTAAAAAAGTGAAAATCTTAAGTTGACCAGATTCACTTGCCCATTTCCTCCCATAGACTTACTGTGTATACACCTACGCTATTAAAACTCGCCCCGAGTTTTGTTTATTCATGCATAACTTGCCATTGGCAGTGTAACTTTTCAAACTTTTGTATTCTAGGGTGTTATATTTGTCCATTTGAACACTACTATGTAGCTCAGATATCAAAGTTTGACAATTTTTTAAATTGAAGCTCCACAATGTTAGCCAATCACTTTAAATGATATAGCAAGGATTTCTGGAAATGGGTTTGCTCGAGTTCAATCTAAACAAGGATCTGGATAATGGTTATCCATGCTGTAGGTCTCCACTCTCCAGACAAGATCTTTATTGCAAGACCATGTCTCATTGTTGGGAATTACTTTAATATTAAAAATGTGGAAAATGTAAGGTGTGAATATTATGGTCCAATTAACATGATCATGGTCATAGTAGATTATCGATAGATGGTTGTACTACATAATTAACTTTTTACACAATATTCGCTGTGTAATTTACAGTCTTTCAAAAAATTCAAAATTTAAGCAGCTGTCATGTATGGTCTGTATAAAATGATCTTGTCTTATACTTAAGAGTTGTGTACTGTGATTAAGTATTACACGCCTATTTAATTTTGTTGTAGAAGATGAGTCAAGTATATTTTGATATTTACATGATGTGTTGTGTTATGTTGCACACATTCATAACATAGTTGTTGGCCATGGAGTTCCATTTAAAATCCAAGTATAGTTTTGGTTGATCAGACAAATTTTTGGTTAATTTGTCACAAAGTATTCTATTGTCACCCCAGACATCATAAAAAAAAACATCATACCTACTGAAAATTGTTTATAGTGACAAATTACGATGTTTAAATTGAAGGAAAGCATTTAGTGGTATGTACATTCCCTTTGGGAATCTTTAACCCCCCCCCCCCAGAAGATTTAAGATTTTAAGTAATTTCTCAAAAATGGGAAAGTTTCCGAGCGAGCAATTTTTCAGGGTACATAGGTGTATATAAAAAAGACATAATTGAAAATAATTTTATTTTTGACCATTTACCAAAATTATACTTGGGCTATAAGTATCTCCAACATTTTGTTGACATCAACATGTCGTAATATTTTGCTCACTTCATGTGTCTAAAGTAAGGAACGTCTCTGTAACTTTATAAGATTACATGTTATTCTGAAAACCTTGGCTTCACTTTTTCATCTGCTGTGCAGAACTATCATGTTGTTGATTAATATGTAAATAATTCTGAAGGTATTTCTGATTGTTATAAATTTATTTTTGAATAAATGGATAATTCTTAATCTGATTAAGCAAAATAAAGAATTCTATACAAATCATCTGTGTGTGAATATACTTTTTATTTACAGTTGTATCACATTGCAGAAACGTGTTCATGCAATATTTTTACTCCAAACCAAATACACTCAATTAAAAAAATATAGATTAATTTGTATCAGCAGTACAATTTGATCATGTCTGATTTACTGTGGACTGCTGTACTTCACAATGGTAAAGGGTTGTTTCAAAATCAGGGTACATATTGCCAAAAACCATTATATGACTTCACTGCAAAAAATGAATTTCCTTCTTGTTGTAAACTTTCATACCCAGTAATTGGCCACTGCACAGTCTGTGTCAATTTTGAACAATTTCACAGTCTCATCTGATCTTTATGAATTTATGAACATTATCATAAATGACACCAATGACAACTACAGATCATTGAGACCTGTAAAGTAAAAACTGGGTCTAGCTTATTCAAATTCCAAACCCATGTGAGATGGTGACATGTTAATAAATTATGACGCTGCATCAAAATCTGGAAGGAAATTCCATCAAAAATGTCCTCTCCGAATTTGACATAAATATGGCGTACCTAGGGATTCCCAAGGACAGCATTTTGTTGTCATAAAAAACAAGTTGTCTATATCATTCAAACCTATAACATTCACTTCGTCCATACTCCTCAAGTTTTCAGTTGGTAAACATGACAAAGTTGCTAGTTGGAATTCCGTCAAAAAGTGTCTTCTCCTAAAAAAAACAGCCTTTCCGACTCATTTTTTTGACATCATATATTCAGACTAAAACTTATTTCACGGTATGGATATTTGACATACAAAAGCACACTTACTATGTCTATCTGTAAATAAACCAGGCCTGCTGTATCCCCGCTCTTTATAATTCAGTACACAAAACTTATACACCCACATCACCTTTCCAAATAACATGCAAAGGCTGAAAAAAAAACTTTGGGGGGGGGGGGACTTGACGCCTCCAAATTTTACAGTTTTTACATATGACCTATTTGCTACACAAAGAAAAAAAATTGAAGGAATAAAGAAACTTGATTTTTGACCCCTGTGCGACTAATTGATGTACCCTGATTGTGAAACAACCCTAAAATAAATTGGTTGACATGATGTAGAGACTGATCCGAGTATTCCCCTTCCCCTTCATTTACATGACAGTTTCAAAATTTTATGTAGACTGCTAAAGCCAAAATATACTGCTCTTGATACAATGGTATTGCACTCATCCTCAAATCGTGCATATGATCCTAGCACAAGCAATATTTTTGGGTATTCCATCAGGGCTAGCTGATATTCTATAACTGCATACCTCTTTGCAGACTTTACAAAATTGAATGTCTGTTTCACAAGTTGAACAACAAGAAACCGATTTTCAACCATTTTACATTGTAATTTTTCCATTCCTCCCATCTTTTATCCCCCTGCCAAAATGTTCTCTATAGATTAGGTTCAGGTTATGTTTTAGTCAACCAACCTTTTACACCATCCACCAATGTAGACCAAGTTAAATTGCTGCAATCTTGGGCTGTACATGCCATTAAACAAGATAAGTTTGGCTGGCTGCTAATTCAACCATATACATGTGTAATGTAGATGTGTAGAGTCCTCACAGAAATTGTTGGACCACCAGTAAAGTTGGCCGTGCTAGAATCCTGTTTCTCGACAGCTTTGGTATTGACAACTTTATCAGCAACTCATCCAATCCTGGGATAACAGCAAAGTTCTTCGTAGACTCCAGAAGATTTTCATTTTGCTCAGCCATGGGATATTAAATATGGGTTCTGCAGGCATTAGAGCTCTGGGTAAACCACTTTGTCATTAAAATGTCAACAGAGGGTCGCAAACATAAAGAGTCCCCTTTTGTGAAAATTCTACACGAGGGTATTCCATCCTGGGATCATGTTGTAGCCGAGGCCAGAGATCCCTGAGACCGAGGCTACCGTAAACCACAAACTGTCCATATGGTTTGTATATGTGACCCGCACCAAGACCGGGACCAAGGCCACAAGAAATTGGCCCCGAGGCCGGCCATGAACACTGCTAGAAGACAAATGTTTCTGTTCAGCTGCAACTTGGCGTGGTGATAGACTAACGTCAGGTAGGTTTCACTGGCAGTGTTAGCGATAGTATCTGAAAATTGAAGAAAATAGAACCGAGGTTATAATACTATAATATGTTAACCGTGATGTAGATGCATAGTCAAATTGATCAAGGCAGGCTTAAATTTCAAGGGTATAACAGGACGAAAGAAAATGTGGGATTCATTAAATCAATTCTATTGACTAGTATGTGTACTTGTCCAAATTGACACAAATCATTAAAATATTTTGAATACTTTTTTTTAATAAGCATTTGCTGTAAATGAGTTATCAAGTGTGACGAAACTTAATTTGAAATTGCAAATTTATATTTGCAATTTGCAAATATAAATCTGTAAAGTGGGATAGAAGATACTGTAGATGAGCTAAAAATTAGTAATATCATATTCATATGTAAGTGAAAATATCAAAACAAAACTTGTTTTTACAAGCCACAGATTAACGGGAAAACTCAAATAAATACCTAGAATCTGGCTTTTGAAAATTATGATACAGGGAAACCCCATTGAAACGAGCTCGGATATAGCGAGGTACCACTTTTAACAAGGTGATTGTCTCGGTCCCATATTTATTTTCGAGCTCGGTTATTGCGAGATTTCGCTTATAACGAGGTATTTTTCTCAACCCATTAACAAAGAAAAACATAAAAAATTCACCCGGTTAAAACAAGGAAATGAAAGTCGCGTCGTGGGCTGACCAAATTCTAAATTTTGGCAACACAAAAATTGCCCAATTGTTTCAGAGCGCATCGCACTTAGCCTTCCACGCAGCCAAGTACAATACATGAAGTCCCTGACTCATTTGCAAGACAATGTGTGTGCGTGTGTGTACTAATATACACAACTGCACAGTACATTTACATGTCACACACACAAAGCCTGCCTCCCGTACACAGTACACAACGCAAGTTACGAGCGGCGTGGAGGTTGCTGATTTATTTCTAGATCTATTACTTTGGATGAGTATGTAAATTAAAAATAATCAGCTTTCTGTTCATTGTTTTAGTGCAGAACAAGTAGGAAAAGCAGTAAACAGATGGATTTAATGTCTAGTTCCATACATGTTATATTTTGTGCAATACATTATGTGTACGTTTACAACGAGGTACCGGTTATAACAAGGTAAAGTCGGCAGTCCCGACAACTTCGTTATAACAGGGTTTCTCTGTATTATATGAAAGTGAAAATATCAAAACAAAACTTGTTTTTTACAAGCCACAGATTAATGGGAAAACTCAAATAAATACCTAGAATCTGGCTTTTGAAAATTATGGTACTAAAAAAAATACAGAATTTGATCATCTAGAAAGTGAATAGAATATGGCCTTTGTGAAGTGACTGCACCTGTGTATCTCTGTTGAACTGTGAGCCACTCTCCTCCTGGTCCACATCAAATGGGAGGTAGATGTCCAGATGATAGAGGCGGGGGTGAGCATGAAGGAGGATGCGATCTTCACCCACGTCAAGGGTCAACGTTTTGGCCGTTTTCTGTGAAATCAAGGACAAAGAAACATGAATTGAAAGTACATGGCTTCGTACTGTATATTTTATGGTGGTTTAGTGGAGGAAATAAACCCCCAAGTAAAATCCCAAAATTATCTGTATCATCTGTATTATTTCAATCATTTCCAAAACCTTCAAATAATATTTGACATATCTTTTTTGAAAAAACGAAAAAAAAAGCTTCTTATTCCTGGAAGAGAATTGTGCCAAGATGTTCATCACGGATACCAGTTAGAATTTATGGGAGGACCTGAAATTTGCCTACAATGGGCTATTTTGTACACAAAAAGCCTGAAAGTATGGTCTGAAAATAAATTGCTAGGGCCTGAATTCAGGCTTTTGCTAGATGACTGGCATTGCTTGTTCATGTTAAAATGTAATTTTTGCTTTATAACGTTTGCTTACTGCTCATATTTTTGGAAACAATGGAATCACTTAAACTCTTATTGTACTTAAAGTCTTGTAAACAACTAGAATGAAATTACCAGATTTTGGAAAAAATCAACATGAAACAGTTAGCTGTAACTGGTAAAAATTCAAATCTGTTATCAGTTTGCACAGTCAAGAAACCAGATTTTGATTTCCACAGTCAGGCTAGCATGTGGTCAGATAATCTTCTCAAAACAGCACTACACAACAACCTACCACGCCCGGCAGCTCTATCTCCACCACCAAGAATTCCGGATGTCCGTCGATCGGCTCTCTCATGATGATGTACTCTGGTTCCGGCACCTTCTCGTTACTTCCTTCCTGTCCGTCATCCGTGACCTTTGAACTCTCAATCTCAGTGATGAGTGGCTTGGGAGGATCATCCTTCACTGCGGTGGTCTCTGATTGGTCGTTTTCACCATCGGACGAGGTCATTTCCAAGATGCGGGGTTTGGACTTGGAGCGGAGGTTGTGCTGGTGAAGAACTCCCAGGCATTTCCTTTTCTTGAGTTGTGTCCAGTCTGAAAAACAAGACAGAAGAAAAAAACAATGCAATAGACATAATGAGTCTCACACCATTTCCGTGCAATCATTTCTAGGTAAAATTTAACATTTGAACTTTGACCCCCAAATAACATTGAGGTTCATGTAATCATGGACCCTCCATGATGTAATGCATCTACCATCCAAATTTGGTTACAATGGGCTTATGGATAGAAAGTTAGCAACTTGGATAGGTACTAAATATTTGACATTAGACCTGATTTGACATTTGACCCCCAAATAACATTGAGGTCCCTGTAAGGCATCCACCATCCCAATTTGGTTACAAATGGGCAAATTCTTTATTTGCACTATTCATATAAGAAGTTATCCAGAAAATGCTACATGGACTTCAATTTAAGACACACCCGAAAAATACAAGTGGTTCAACATGGCTATATGTTCCGGGACACAAAATCCAGGGCTCGGATTCTACATGTTTGTAGAAAGGTTGGCTTGTGTACACGCTATCAGAAAAAGATCACACCTCAAGATCATCGTCGTCGTTGTCGTCGTCGTCATCATCATTCATGTATACATTGAGTGGAAGATGCAGCAGCAACATGGTTTGCCTCGAGTGTTTGTTCCAGCATCAATTCAGAAATTTCTGATTGTTCCAGACTGATATCTTTTCGGATAATGTTTAGAAAAATTAGTGGTGTTCTACCTCTTTTTGAATCTGGTAACCAGAAGACACGTTACTACATGCAAGACTTTATGGCACCCGAACTTACTTCTGTCCAGTAGAATGTTGTATTTCTGTTCCAGTCCCTCGAAAATGACTGTCATTACAAAGTTCTTGAAGAGATTGTTTTTCTCCACTTTCTCAAAGAAAGTGCTGTTGATCATGACATCGTAAACTGTGCATCCTTTACCAGCTGAAAGATGAATATAATCAGAAATATATTATGCTTATATGCTTTGAATTGATTTGATCCTAAATCAAATTTCAGATTTATTTTCAAAAGGGTACAAACATTGTAATTGAGGCAAACTACCACTAAACTGTTTTTGTGTTGAATACCCAGTTGTTATTAAATGGTCATAATTCTGTGACTGTTTGCATGTGAGGTACATGTCACCTTGAATATCTTTGACACAAGCTGATTCCTTCATTCATTTTATTCATCCATAATCCATATAAAAACAATTTTTCAGTCATATTTGTACAAATTGAATACAACGATTAAATAAATATGGTTTTGGATTACTAAAAAGTGGAAGCTCATTAAAATGGAGCACCATAATACATTCTTAAGATAATGGAATCAAATCAAGGCAATATTACAGGTAAATGACATGATTGGGGGTAGTCCTCAACTTGGGCTGAAACTACTCTAGAATCAAGTAAACTATGCAAGGATTCTCCTGTAAAAATCTTGTAGTCAAACGTTGCCTCATTCCAAAATAACTGATGTCAATATCCCTCATGGCAGGCAAACCTGCTGTGTGGCTCTCTATGGGTCCTATTTCTATCGTGCCCCAACAGAGTTAAAATGCAAGTATGTTCATGCTTGATTCTCCTTAGGTAAACAAATTAGAGACAAATCCTCCCAGCTGGGAGATCCACTCCACCTGTTGTATAGTTGGTATATGTTTCAACTCATTTTGTTCTTGAGGCATTTTCAAGTGTTTCCAATCATGCCACTAACCTTTAACCCTAATCAGGCTGGCTTTTTTGGCTATGCTAATATCTGGGGGGGGGGGGGCGGATTCCGCCCCCCCTGAGATCTCCGCCGTCGATCGCCGCGATCGGCCCGAAAATCGGCACGCACGTTACCCACCATGTAATCTACAGAACTGTATAGTTAATTACCAGGAATTAATTTCATATCAATTGATTATGCTAATTTATGCGTAAAATCATAATTAAGCTGTAAATCACTAATTAAAGCTCCAACACTGATAATTTTTGTGTCTGCACACTCTTTTTAGCATTCTTAACAAGTTTACTTGAAAAAAATCCGGAATCAAAATTGATTTCCTATGTAATTATTGTTTTTTTCAAATTTCTTATGTATTTCTTTGTTTTTTCAACCTTTTGTTTTCTATTGTTTTTTTGATGAAATTTGTTGGGGACACTTTTGTTGTCATAAACAGCACAAAATTAATTAATTTCAACCAATAAAAGTAAAAATAATCATACATTTATGAATTTTGGCTGAAAACACAATTTGTATTGGAAATCGTACACAAAATCACGTTTTTGAGCGATTTTTGGGGTGACATGCAAGTACAAAAATGTTACGTAACTTGGGAACAGCGTACCCGGACGTTGCAAATTTGGTCTCAAAAGATGCGCGACATTCAAGAAATAAAGTCATGAAAGGCCGTGGCAACTGCTTCCCACGTCACAGACATTTGCGCGAAACGTCTAGGGGGGCGGATTCCGACCCCCCCCCCCCGCCCTTTTTAGGGTTAACCCCTTGGAGACGACAGGCTTGTACAGAAGCCCACTACATCTCACACCCAGGGATGATTTTCTTCATTTATACAGGCCAAAAATGTGTACTTAAAGCAGAATGAAACCCAGACATCTTCCTGTACTCAGAGAACACAGAACAATGAAAGAAATATAACAGTGAAAGTTTGAGCAAATTTGGTTGAACTGTTCAAGAGTGATTAATGTTCAAAGTTTATTTAACCACTGTTATGGAGGATTCTTAAATTGGCAACTCTACCATTTTTTGAGATGAAAGTGTGGAGAACTCCCCATCGGCTTTGTACACAAATTTTCACTTATTCTCATTTTTTTATGAAATATCTGATTGCCTCTTGCTTGTTGTACGAGTATGTCCCGCAAAAATGATTTGTACATGTTTTCTGGAAGAATTTGATTACCTTCACAACTAACATTTCAGAAAAACGTAAATTTGTGAAAATTTGTGTACATAACCAATGAGGAGTTCTTCACACTTTCATCTCAAAAAGTGGTAGTGTTGCCAATTTAACCCGTTGACTACGAGATTCTGTAAATCACCATAGACTTTGTACAGAGCCCATCCGGTTCCCGTAAGCAACGGGTTAAGAAACCTCCATACATAAGGATTATGTAAACTTTGAACATGTATAACTCTTGAACGATTCAGTCAAATTTGTCCAAACTTTCACCATTTTCTTTCTCTTATTGTTATCTATTCTCTGAATGCAAGCAGATGACTAGGTTTCATTCCCCTTTAAAGGGACAGAGCCATTTGTAGGTAATGTAACCTTAGTTTGAGTAAAGATTACCATATTTTCTGGCTTCTGTGGAAGCCAGTTGTCTCAGAGTGTGCAATGTACTGGGCTTCTGCACAAGTCCATCACCTCCAACGCATTACTACATGGAAGTTGTACAAACAAAATAAGAGCAAAATAAACTTCTAAAAAGTATGTAAATTTGATACTGTTGTTAAAAAGCACAAATGACAATCGAGTCTGTCTAAGCGGCCACTTCTCTTTATCAGGGTATCGTGGTGACAGTTTACAAACATGGGAGGAACAAATACAAAGAAACATAATGAAAACATAAACATAAATGCAATTACATAAAACATGCTTACAGTTATCAATTTCTGCATGCGGCTCTCCAATACTCATGGGAACACGGTAATCCACAACTTCATCTGTATTAAGAATTTCTAACAGCTCTGCCTCAGTCACATCTCTAGGTGCTGGCATCTGAAATGAAATAAGAAATACCCACAAACACTAAAGCCCAAGTTTAGTTTTGGAGATTTTTTTTTTAATTAGAAAGCTTTAAGCCCAAAGGTCATATCACACCAATAACAGATTGTGAATGTCTTTCGGGGTTTTTTTCCAATTCATTAATGACAAATCTCGGGGTGGGGGGGGGGGGTTAGGGGTTATGGGACCCCCGAGAGATTTTTGACTATATTTAAGTTATCGTCATCCAAAGGGTTAATAAGGTGTTAAGTTTATCTGTAGTTATTGACCTCATCAGAGAGAGCAGAGTGAGGTATAACTCAGATAACCTTAACACCTTATTAACCTTTGGATGCTATATTGTGAAATATAGTCGAAAATCTCACCCCCCCCCCCCCCCGGGAGATTTTCATTAATTTAAAGAAAACAAAACAACGAAAGACATTCAGAATCTGTTATCGGTGTGATATGACCTTTGGGCATAAAGCTTTCAAATAAAAAAAATAAAAATCGCCGAAACTAAAATTAGGCTTTAAACTGTCAGCACTGTGTCTCATAAAATGGTACAATCAGACAAAAAATATCTAACCCCAGGGGTGCTTCGTTCGCCAATTTTCACAGATTGATAAATGTACTGGTGACAATGAGTAGGGATTTACTAATCCCTCTTGATCCTCTTACTCAATATAATAACCTTCACACAGGGCTAGCAAGTCATTTGTACCTTCAATGAATGAAAGGGATGTGCCTATTGTGCAAAAACTATACATTGCAAACATGAATTGAACCTGAAATTCAAGTTTAAAAATATAGCAAATAAAGAGTTCAGCCAAAGGCCTTGCATTTTCTCCAAAGATATTTCCATTTAATAGCAAACTTGGTGTGGGGTTTAGACATATCTAATTTTTTACTTTTGTCAACAAAATAGTTATGCTTAATTTTGTGCTCAAAGACACAATGAAAAAATACAGGTATGCCAATCAAATTCAAGTATTTGTTTTTAAAGGGTAGAAAGAAAACGTACCACTGTATTATATTCATAAACCTACAGCTTTCCTTAGTAAGGAAGTCATTTTTGGCCTGGTTTCTTGGGTGAAAAGATGAAATAGGGATGACTTTTCATAGAATTCATGCTGAATACCTGAGGAAGTTGAAAAGGGGGGCAAAATTACTGGAAGGCCCCAAGATATGCATACAAAATTTGGAAAGTGAAGGAAAATACCCCCGATAGAGGGTAAAAAAATAACTCTATTACCTAACGTAAATCTAGGTATGAGTACTGGCCTACCCCTGACGTGGCAAGTTGGGGTGGGGGGGGGGGGTTATGAATAGGCCACTGTTTTACTGCCCAACGGTTTTCATGGTCAACTTACATCAGGGGTTTTACAGAGATTGACAAAAACCTTTCTTCCCATGTTGTCTTTCAGCTTGATGCATACTCCAGCCTCCGGAGTCACCAGGTAAGATTCTGAGGGGTCCAGCTTTTGACCGTCTCCAAATAATCCACCAGCCTGCTCATTTGCCTAAATATAGATAGAAAATGTAATTTCCACATAAAAGTTATCTGTTAATACACTGAATTGGGGCGAAACACACTGGATCTATACAATAAAACAAACTTCACTTCATATAAGAAGGGAAATTTACTTGCCCCCATATAAATAATTATTTCTTAATCACTTTCACCACTAAATACTTTATATGGCATTGGAAATTTGTTATTTTTATTTTGAAGTTAAAAATGGTGTTATTTATGAATTGATAGAGTCACAAAATTTTACAACTCTGCATCTGCACAAACTATCATCAAAGACACATGCTATGGGATAGGCATAACCATAGGCATGCTGCGTACTGCACATAATGATAAACACATTAGACATAACACACAGTTGATATTTACAACTCAAGCTTCTATAAAACAAAGAACACAGAAAATGAAGTAGGGTGGGCAGTTGAGTAATACACTTATCAATTGTAAGACGCACCCCTCGACCCCCGGGAATGGTGCGTCATGGGTGGGTCATTTACCAACAAATAATGACGCAGGGTACCGTCATGGAAGCATTTGGTCCGTCACAGCATGTGAATGGGGTGCGTCAGTTTGTATATGTTTAAATGGGCCTAGGCACAGTCATTGTAAGAAAATGGTCCGTCATAGTCGAGACACACAGGTGCGTCATGGTATATGAAAATCCGACTCACGTTTGACAAGTGACGCACCATTCCCGGGGGTCGAGGGGTGCGTCTTACAATTGATAGGTGTATAACCCGACACCTAATTTTTGAATTTTTTCTGGACATGTTACCAAAAAAATGTAATTTTCTAATGATCAATGTCAGTATTTTCATGAGAAATCAAGATTTATGGGAAGAAAAGTAAATGCTGCATACCCGTGTTCCGTTTGCAACTTTGCGCGATTGTTTTTTGTTTTTTTACGCGCGGTGTCCGGTACTCAGCCCGTCCGGAAATACAATCTCTCATGATACAATGACCACCAATAGTGATGAAATGTATTATGTTCAGTCACAGAAAACAAAAATTCCCACGTAAGTTTAGGTAAGATTTTTTTGATAAGTTTTCCTTCTAATTCTGATGTTTTCCTTACACGTATGGAGTAGAGTAACCCGCCCATGATTCGACCGCCTAAGCACTTTCACAGTCCTTACATAATTGATCTGTATCTGGGAATCAATTTGTATTTGTAATTAAAGTATATAATCTTACCTTTATGTCATGTGTTTATGAACTAATAAAAGTATCATTTATTTATTCAAAATTATCCGTTTGTTATCGTCACTTTTATTGCCATGATTCGACCGCCCCTTGCCATGATTTGACCACCCCCATGCTATAATTTGACGACCTCCTGCCATGATTCGACCACCTGTGCAAACCCTATGTATGTCGCGCGCGCACGCCGCCGAAGTGTGCTCGCTTTACGCCGCGTGCGCGCGCCGCACAGCTAGCGGCAAAACGGCGCGCATGTGAATGGCCGCACCGGGCACGATCCCAGCGATCCTACTGCGCCGGCGGTGCCCGGAAGAGAATTCTGATTGCTGATTGGTTGTGCGGCTTTATACTTGTGGCAGGGATCACGCAAGTCTGCCGATACGGTACATAAAAAACCGACATGTTTGATCAGTTTGATAGTGTGTTAACATGTGGCAAGTGTGTGCATACGATATACAGAGTTTTTCACAATGCAAAAAATATTTTGATTCCCATGGTAGGTATGTTCATAAAAAAATCAAACTCGTGTAAAATATCATCTAAGTGTCACATTAGTAAAGTCAAACATTTTAATTATCATACTCAATGATCAAATAGTTACCAATGTTCAGGAATTCGAAGAAAAAGGAGTAAAATTGTCGGGTCCAATGTGTCAGTTCTTGCGTGTATAAAATCGTCGTGCAAAACACAGCACGATATTGCGATAGCGATTGTGTAACTATCGCATCACACATCAGAGCCAATTGCACGTCCGTCAAGGATCGTCGTGTGCGCTCTGAAATTACGAGGTGTCGTCTGCTATGAGTGCAGCAGGCGAACGTGTGGTTATCACCCGTTCACGTCCATTCATCCCGGGACGCGAGACGGCTGCAGCCCCGGCTCCACGGTTGCCAAGTTTGGCCTTTTCAAAGCCAAAAACACCAAATTTGGCTTTTCCAGTTTTTGTCCCGCAAAGTTTCACGAGGGGAAGCGGGCTCCGCATGTGTGTGTCTCGGTGTGTGTGTGCCTGTGTGTGTGTTTGTGTGTGCTCGAAATGATAAAATTTGATTCTTGTCTGTCATTTTTTTGCCGATTTCAATTCTGTTTCTGTTATATTGATAGGGCTTGGTGGGCAAACTCCCCCCCCCCCCCAAAAAAAAATGAAATTCATTAATTTCGATTCTGTTTGGTTTATCTGATAGGGTTTGGTGGGGCCTTAAACTTTGATACAGAATTTTAAAATTCATTAATAATGCAAACTGGTGCAATTTTTTTTTCTCAAAAAAACCCACTAAAATGTTACTACAGATTTTTCAGATTTTTTTATTCCGTTTGGTTTATCACACTGCCCTTAATTTTATGCAAATCTATGTATTATTATTATCATTATTATTATTATTATCATTTCATCACCATCAGCATTATCATCAATATCACCACCATCATCATCATCATCACCATTTTATCATCAGCATCATTATTATCATTATCATCATCACCGTTTTATTATCATCATGATCACTTTATCTCATCATCATTATCTCTTCATTATCATCACCATTATCATCTTCATTATCATCATCACCATTTTATCATCAGCATCATTATTATCATCATCATTATCATCACCGTTTTAGCATCATTATCATTACATCATCAATTTTTCATCAGCATTATTATTATTATTATTATTATTATATTATTATTATTATAATTATTATTATTACCAGACTACTACTACTATATATTTCTATTATTACTTTTATTACTATTATCATCATCATCATCATTCATCATCTCCATTTCATCATCATTATCATCTTCATTATCATCATCATCACCATTTTATCATCAGCATCATTATTATCGTCACCGTTTTATTATCAATTATCATCATTACATCTCAATTTTTCAGCAGCATCATTTTCATCATCATCATTATTAGCTTGCTCCCTCATGAGTGTTTCTGATACAAAACTGAATCCCTGGAAATAAATTATACTTCAAGAGTTTGTTCGTACTTTCACATAGACTAAGTATAAATATTTCGGGCGACGCAATCACTGGGGTAATACGCCTCACTTTGGCTTGGCGCGATATTTGAGTATTGGCTGCAACTCAGAGAAATTAAACGGCTAGAACCTAGACTACATCTCGACCGCACGCCCAGTGCAGATGCCCTTGCAAAGGACCCTACTGACCTCATACTGACCTCTGTTTATCAGTGAATGTGAATTACATGTATTTTTGTCAGCGTGGGAACATCCCTCAGAGCTAACGTTCACACGGAAATGGAAAGACGAAACGGATAATCCCCAGTCAGATTCCACCACAATACATTTTGCGGAAATACCGCTACAAAACTTCAAGGCTTTGCCGCCTGGCCTTCTGGCTAGCGAATGGTTAGTTTATTAGTTTGCTTACATTCTCTGATGTTTACTCTCCGGCTGGCTGAGAAGAATGGATTTGGGTTGGGAGAGTATCGCAATCGCAGCAGAATCGAAAATAATAGTAACTGCGGGCTATTGTTTTCTCTTTTATTCCTAAAAGAAACGAGTTGTGACGCTTTCAAATTGTGCGTTTCCTGAGATAGGTGATTATTATAGACTTGCCAATTTTTTTTGACTTTCGTCCAGTTTTTGCTTTCTTGCAACAATAACTAATGATTGTCTTGATTTATGTTCTCTATTGTTTATGCCTGCCCTTACACAAAAGCGAAATACAACAAAATATACTTTCGTTGCACGCACAAAATGTTTCAGCTAGGTAAATTGTCATGTGTGCATGTAAATGTTATTAATGGAAAATGACTTTTGTAAAGTCTACAAAAATATTAAAACTGTCTGTGAAACCCTCTTTGTTTTTACATATTTGATCACGATGCTGCATGCATGCATTGTTTTCATACAATCAATGATCTGTGAGTAGATACTGATACTGCAGTTAATTAAGATCAAAATACATGTAGCACTGTATGCATAATTAAGAGATAAAGGAAGAATGGCAAGATTGACTTGCTGCATCCCAAAATGAATATTCGGAAAAGAAAATTGGGTTACAGATCATTTATCAAGAATTAGACTGCGTGGGCTATGCATGTTTGATGGGTGTCTCATAGGAAGTGATCTCTTTTGCATGCCTTAAAAATTAACCATTGTGTAAATACAATGATTTAGAAGAAAATGCCATCTGGGAACCTTTTGACAAAATATACGGAGCTGCAACCTCAGTTTAGTGGAATTATAGTGACCGCTAGATTTCTATTTGCAGTGCTATTGTTTTTCCTTTCGCATTTTTCAAATTCCTAAGCAATTACTCTCCCCCAGGATTTCACAGAACCATGCCTTCATCAAGTAGCGCTAGGGGCTTGGGTTTATGCTTTCTACTGGGTCTGCGGGATGTTGCGCAAATGAGATCCACTGCTTTTAATGACTCAACCCCTCCCTAATTTTTGCCGCTAGCTTAACGACGCACCAAAGGTGTCCCAAATTAATAACTATCACATTAACTCAGCTCCCGCGTCGTGTCACTAAATCAAATCCGCGCTCCTCATCTCTTGCCCCCCCCCCCCATGCATCAGTACTAGCGGGGATCAATTGAAAATGGAACGAAGATACTTTAACTCAGATAACAATTCATTAAACAATATCACCATAAAGGCGTAGTCGTAACAGTGATAACATGACTTGTGTTAGTTCACAAACAATCAACCCCACTAACAGGCCGCGACCCGTACTCAATTCCACTCGATGTTTCAAAGCAACGGGGAACGGAAAATACAAAACCTCTAAAAGTATTGTTAACCAGCGGGCATTTGTTGCCAAAATAAAGCACTGGATTTTTATGGCATGCTAGGAACTAAACCTCAACAAATTTTCATTCCCAAATCCAAAGTCCATTTTTTCTAATAGTCGCACTAACGACTTTTTTGCATTGCCACTAAACCAAGGGTTTTTTTGTTTTTAAGCAAACAAAAACAAAAACAAAAAAACAAAACAACGAGGGGGGGCCTTCTGCCCATGTGCCCCTTGAGATATGCTATAGTGACTATCATTCAACTTAGAAGAGCTGGTAATTATGGTTGCGGCATGTTTTCTAAATTAACATTTTTGATGACAAGAGACAATTACATAAACTTAGAAACTCCCAAATCACAAACACACCAAGCACACACACACACACACACAGCCACACACACACACATCACCACACACACACACACACATCAACACACAATGTGTGAATAACACTTAATGTTTATAACCTCCACCAAACTTTGGAAGCTATATACATGTATCTATAATAGAGCAAATATCTTTGATTCTTTCTTGATTTTCTTTTATTGAAGGGCAACCAGAGCAGCTTGCTTGCAACGCCAGACTTGATTCAACAGGTAGTCTTTGAATTTTGAGGCATGTGAAATATCTCTTGTCAGTCATCAGTCATGGTAGAACTTGGGTGTAACCGTGGTGCTATCTGGTGGCGAGACTACATCTTGCAAATGCATAACCTTGCGTAATGAATTTGATTGTAAAACAGACATTTGTAATTGTAAATTTAAGAGTACTAAATGAGTCCTCACATTCTAAAGTGGCAGTTAAATATCACTACATCACCTACTTTAGGCTATTGCCATTTTCAAATGTCGAATTTGACAATAAGTTTCACAAATTACATTATTTAAAGCAACAGTAAATATGCAACTGGCACCACTCCATATATGGCCAGTCAGACAAAATCACATATCATTGCAATAATTTTTTGGCCCTTTCCCCACATACTTTGTACCCATCACTCTTGTACTCTTGTGCAGATTGAATTAATATACACGAGAAAACAATAAAATTGAGATCCGTATTAACTGTATAAAGAAATTTTCACACTGAAAATTGACAGCAAAAACATAAATATCCCCCGTCACCAAACTCATCCTCCACCGTTCCAATCCCCCCGACTATTATGTCCAAATCTACGTGCCAACGTGTACAATTGAACAAACGAACAACCTGTTTCGGCTAGTAATTTGGCAGGTAATTGTTATTTTGCCAAGCCTAAAAACGTGTTTTGGTCGTCATTGGCCCCGCCCCGCTTGTCTGTTTGGATAGTATTTGGCATGGTACAGTTTTTTGGGGGCATGCAGGCATAAAATGGTTTTGCCTTTTGTCATCATCAGGCCCCGCTGCCTCCCCTCCTCCCTCTCCCCCCCGTCTTGTTCGGCAGTAATTTGGTAGTTGATTTTTTTTTTTTTTTTTGGGGGGGGGGCCACCAAAAATGGTTTTGGCCCCCCCCCCCCCCGCCCCCCCCCCCCCCCCGTTATAAGAGTTGTTGGCTAGTTAAAAAAAAATGGCAGGCAGAAGTGGTTTGGTCGTCACCGGGGAGGCGTCATCGGCCTCTGCCTTGCAGAAGTTGTTTGGCTAGTAATTTGCGCTAGTTAAAAATGGAGGGCAAAGTGGAATCTCCTTATTCCAAAAAGTCTGACAAGCCCTGGCGTTTGCATTTCTGCTTTTTGTTGTTGTAATGTCTACATGTAGTTGTATATTACTAAAAAAATTACAACTTAGACCTCTACATGCTAAATTTCTAGTACATGTTACAAAATCCGGCAAAAATGATGTCAATACTCCCTTATTTACCCGTAGTGTACTACCCCATAGCCGGCACTTGTTACCCAACCTTCCTCTAACAACAAAGCATGACACGCCCGCTGCGCCGCCCGTGTGCTGCCAGCATTGCAAACCCCAACACTCACGGCAGGAAATCACACCCGCCGCAGTACCGCCCCGTCATGTCACGGCATGCCCACCCAGACTTGCCGTTGATGATGAATGTAAATTGTCAGGTCAACTTTGCTTCAATGTCGACAATTCGGAGTACTTTTTTAAGTTAGAAAGGTATGATTTAAGGCTATGGTTATTACACATGTCAGATATTTTTTTAATTTTTTTTTACACGAATGCATTTACAGCGGTTCGAAACAACTGCTACTCAGCCATCGCCATTCTTCTACGGACATTCCCTATAGTCACGCTTGGCGCCGGCGGGCTGCCGGGCCGCAGCCGCAGCGTCCGTCCCAATAATTATACAGTGTACATTTGCTAAACGCAAGGCTGCCACTCGTAGGGAAATCCTCTACCGTAACGGTTTTAAGCCATGCGTAGGTTGCAGGGATACTCGGGGAAATGACCTTCCTTTCCTAATTTTTCCAAGAAAATCTGATTATATTCGCCATTTTGTCCATCTCGCCGAAGAATTTGTAATAAATTATTTTGCATTCTAAGCGTTAGTTTTTAGGGGAAAACATTACCTTCTTTAGGGAGAAAGCAGTTGTTGTAGGGAAAACATACGTTTGTATTGGAAAATGTCGTTAATTAGGCGTTAGCGGGCGAAAGTGGCTGTCCGTAGGGGCAAAATACGCATGCGGCGTAGGGTGCGGAAATCAAAATTTGAGTGGCATCGCAGGCCCTTCTAACATCGGATCGTGAAACTGTGAGCACGCACAATGTTCTACCAGTGCGCCGTCGTTCGATTTGATAAAACAACAACAACAACAACAGCAACAAAAGATGCAGCGGGAGGTGAAAAAACTCGTGTCTGGATATCCTGTCATTTGATGCCCAACTTCTGTGAGTAAAATATCAGGTCGGAGGCTGTTGGAGTTAAACAGCTTTGATTAAAAATCATATATTTCTTATCTTTACGGAAATGTTGGTTAAAAATACGGTAGGTAGAGCCAGACCAATAAAATATGAACTTAAAGCTAAAATTCATTCGAGCAATTCCAATTGTTATGAACCTTCCGACTTCTCCCGTCAAAATGATGAATTTTGTTATGTCGTCGCACCAGAATTCTGAATAGTTCGAATTCAATCCTGCAGTACACTAACGATATTTGTTTGCAGGGTGAAACCTCTTTACCCAAAGTTGAAAGCATGTCCTTCCGAAATGTCATTTTCAACAACACGCCGATAGTAAACGATCAGCGTGATATCGGATTTCTTCACTTATGTATTGGTTTAACATATCCGCGACAGCGCCATCTCGTGTCTGGGTATACTAGACCGAAGGCTTCGACCTCTGTATGGCGTCCGTCGTTTTTCAGTACTTTTCAGACGATCTTGACAGGTATTTTACATGTATCTACGTGATACGCTGCCTACAGAGTCCGAATGCTGTGGCGTTTTGTACACACTGGCGTTTCTAGCTCAGACTCCACGGAATCAGTGGAGTCCCGAACAGACGGAAATATCGATTTTACACCATACCTGACACTTACGAGAGTGAAAAAATCACTCCTACTACCACCTCGGTCATGCCAATCCGGATTCCATCCTTATTTGTCGTAAAAATGGTGAAAACCCGAAAAATCCCCAGAAAGTGTTCCTTCAATCTCGTACGCCGATTTTTTTCGCTGATGCCCCCAAAGCCCAAAGCTATAGTAGCTATAGTACGTAGCTTTGGCATCAGCGAAAAATCGCGTACGAGATTGAACAAACACTTTCTTGGGGATTTTTTTCGCGTTTTCACCATTTTTACGACGAAATAAGGATGGAATCCGGATTGCATGACCGAGGTGGGTAGTAGAGTGATTTTTCACTCTCGTAAGTGTCAGGTATGGTGTAAAATCGGATATTTTCCGTCTGTTCGGGGACTCCACCGATTCCGTGGAGTCTGAGCTAGAAACCCCAGTGTGTACAAAACGCCATAGCATTCGGACTCTGTAGGCAGCGTATCACCGTAGATACATGTAAATACCTGTCAAGATCGTCTGAAAAGTACTGAAAAACGACCACGGACCATACAGAGGTCGAAACCTTCGGTCTAGGGTATACCTAGCCTCGACAGACTCACACGCATGCTGCGTGTGAGTCTTGTGGAAAACTAATAGCCATATTCTACATGTCACAAACGCCGACTTCTACCCCGTTTCACCCAACTTTTCTGCCATTCTGACATTGAAACAGGTCAATTTGTGAATGTACATCTACCTCTTAATATAGTCAAAGAAATCGAAATCCAAACTTACCTAAAACTACCCAATCTCCAAACCGCGACACTTTATCTGCGTTTCGTCTCTGCCCAGTCTCTGCGCCTACTGAAGGCTGCTATACACAGCTCGTCCGCCGCGCCGCATGACGAGAGCTAGAGGCGTCCGATCCTACATCCTGTCGCGACCGGACCGGCGCTGGCGGTGCGGTGATCAGCGGCCTAGCCAACGCAGTGGTAGTCTATAGGTTCTAGCCCGTTTCTATTTCGGTATAATTTCTCCGAGTTGCAGTACTCGAATATCGCGCAAGCCGAGTGAGGACGACTACCCAGTGATTGCTCGCCCGAGATCGGGCGGCGCAATCACTGGGTAGTATCGTCCTCACTCGCTTGGCGCGATATTCGAGTACTGCAACTCGGAGAAAATATACCGAATAGAAAGCGCTAGACCTAGGACTAACGCAGTGTGCGCATGCGCATTACACTTATATTTCCGGAAAAAACATGGCGAATCGCTTGGTATGAAACGACGAGACGTCGCATCCTTAAAACAACTCCCTCTTTTTGGAAGAAGACGAGTTTCATTGTACAACATTTGTTATCGATTACACGTATAATACATTGTGGGATATAAATGAACTCATTCCAGAGTGGTGACTGCGGTAAGTTACGCAAAACTGCGACATGAATTTGGCTACAAATTTCTCTGGCCAAACGCTATAGTAGAAGGAAATTGTGCAAGTGAGGCCGCACGTGGTACCTGCGGGCCGTTGAGTAAGGTATACTACCCATGGCATGTTGGATGTGGTCGGATTTTGGCGGGTGGTCGAAAATTGGACAGGTTACCAGGTTACTGATAATTAATAATACTGGGCTCAATCCACATAGCGCTTAAACGACATCAAAATTGTTAGAAAATAAAAGACTCCATGACAAGACGTCAGATATCATCGGACTATTCACAAGTCAATGCCCAAACAAGACTAGCGATTCCACACATAATCACATCCACGATCCACTCGCAATGCACTGCACTGCACACAATCCGACAATGAATACAATGTAATGTCAATTGAGTTAACAATAACGAACGGTTTACCGTTACGTTAGTAGATTTTTATAAAGCGATACTGATTTATTAGTACGTCATACAGTGCACCATATTGACAAAATCCGTTCAAATGTTTTACCTGAAGCAATAGATGTTTATACAGAGTTTCGTCATCCATTTCAAGAAGGCTCTTGTCAACTTCTTCTTTCATGGAGGCCGCCATGTTCAAATCTGTCTTGAATGAGATCGTTGAGGGCGAGGTCTATCTTTCATAGAGATAGACGTGTTCTTAAGTATCTATCTCTATGATCTATCTATCTATCTATCTATCTATCTATCTACCTATCTATCTATCTATCTATCTATCTATCTATCTATCTATCTATCTACCTATCTATCTATCTATCTATCTATCTATCCATCTATCTATCTATATATCTATCTATCTATCTACCTATCTATCTATCTATCTATCTATCTATCTATCTATCTATCTATCTATCTATCTATCTATCTATCTATCTACATGTATATGTATGTATCCGTAGAGGGTCAGGGAATCCCTGTAGAGTGCTCATGTATATGTATGTATGTGTATATGTATGCATGTATGTATGTATGTATCTATCTATCTATTTATCTATCTCTATCCATCTATCTATCTATCTATCTATCTATCTATCTATCTATCTATCTATCTATCTATCTCTCTATCTATCTATCTATCTATCTCTCTATCTCTCTATCTCTCTATCTATCTATCTATCTATCTATCTATCTATCTATCTATCTATCTATCTATCTATCTATCTATCTATCTATATTTTGTATTATATAAGTCTATCTGTCCCCGGCTATGTTTCCATCATTAAAAAGACCTTTTTTGCAATCATCTTAACGGGCAACGGCATGATTGAGTGCACTTGATAATGCTTCAAGAACCAAATGAGTTGAAAAGTATATAGGTTGGAGGGATATCCTATTAGTATACATAAGGAGAAAATGAGCATGGATATGAATTAATGCATGACCTGCTATAGAAGATGAAGCCATACAAATTGAAAATGTATAGGCCTACAACAAAATAATTTGATTGTAATGAAAAACCTCGTTAAAACGGGCTATAAAATCGAGTTCACTAAAATGGGGTTATTAACATCAACACAATCAACATGCATTTGAAGCTAAATTAAAGGTTTTGCTTTTTCATCTTTTTTGTTGTTGTTGTTTTTGAAGAGTGGAAAACAGCATTTTGAGAGAACGAAAAAAAAATAATGACAATGTATAAAAACGCAAATGACCTCTAAGGATTATGTTTGGCCCTGAAAACTATAAGTTTTCCGGTCCGTCTTGCATCAGTATGATTAAAAAATTAATCACGCGGCCCTCGTATGGCAAAAGGGTCCATGTGCACATTACACTCTCGAAAAACTTAGGATAACTGAAAAAAAATCGACTTTGAATCATGATGTATTTGTAAAGAACACTCAGTGAGAATTAATTTTAGTACATGTGCAGACTCCATTCTAGCAGGGGCGTTCCATGTTTCGGATTGGGGGGCAAAGGTGAAAAAAAGTCCAAAATTTACCCCCAGGATGAACGCCTCTGGTTTGAAAGATAATTCTTATAGGCCTAGTTTTTTTTTATTTTTATCCGTTTATTTTTTGTCAAAATCTGATTTAATGCAGATACACCCTTTTGCCATGCAGATAAAATACCAGTAAAATGATGAAATTCATAGTTCTATACGCTTATAGATTCTTCTGCCAGAATTTAGGGCATCACAGCAGGCTGCTGTGATTCGATGAACAATATCTGATACACTGTAGTATAATCGGTGAATTACAGCAACGAATGCAAACAATGATTCAAATGTTAACTATATAATGATATTGAGCGACAAATACCGACATTGTTTACAACAATTTTGATTCGCAATGTTCACAACATAATAACTAGGCCTATAATAATTTTTTTGACATTATACTTCAGATCAATTCAGTTGTTTCCTTGGGGGTGGCCTCATTTACGTTGTCACTCATCAACACACTGATTTCCATGACCGTTTCTACCTTGTTTAGGGTGACATTGTTCCGAGCAACAGTGATTGATACACCCAGACCTATCTTGTACTTTGTCCTTGTGTTTGTACTTATATCATAAAATGATAAATTATAAAAAGGAATTCAATTGTCAGAGTTTGAACAAATGTTTGGATGCAGTAATAATAATAATAATAATAATAATAATAATAATAATAATAATAATAATAATAATAATAATAATAATAATAATAATAATAATAATAATAATAATAATAATAATAATAATAACAACAACGTCTTATTTACCCAGGGTAGCCAATTCAGTCTGGTAGACTTCTCTTCCAGCAGGAACATAAATGTTATACCCTTGTCTGTTCTAGAATGCCGAGCGCCTGCAAAGCTAAGCAGAAGGTATATTTTTAAAAGTCTTTGGTATATGACCCGGCCGGGGCTCGTGAGGCAGACGCTCTATCCACTAAGCCATCACGCCGGTGATAATCACCATAATTCTGTTTACATCATTTTTTTCAATGATTGATGCAAGTCTGCATAACGAGTCGAGTCCAAGTTGTATAAATTGCACACAGATGCATGAATGCATGATGGATCCCCCCTCCCCGATTCTACAATCAGCCTGCCAAGTGTTTTGTGTAACTTTGTATTTTACGTTTTGCCACGTTGGTTTAACTCTGTATAGGCCTAACGCCGGATATTAATGATCATTATTTAAAAGTTTCAGTTGTTTTAAGTTTTAAACAGCAGCGTTCAAGGAAGTGAACATTGCCGTTTCAGTTTTTAAACACTAAACTTTTAAACAATTTCAGTTCATATCAGATCAGTTCATATAGCATGTAGGC